>OMLM01007473.1:56636-82502 GCA_900302695.1 Helostoma temminkii
CTCTTTAACGCTTGCATTAGCGAACTTGTGCCCACCAGGCACAGCTTTAAGGCATGTTTAGTCCATCTTCTACACAGCGGCTTTCTCCACCGAGTGCGAGTAGAAGAGTTGTGTGTCTGGCTTTCTTATAAATCTGGCTTTCTTAAAATCTTACAGAGTTTGGTATTTTCTGTGGACATTTATGCTTTTTTACCATGGGAAAGGGGGATATATTCTTAAATTAAGACTAAACAAACAGAAATGGAACTAATATTTGCAGTTTTCTGTTGTTAAATCTATATTAGTCCTCATAATTAATTAGTTGTTTTGACACAATTTGTATGTTTGACACACATTCTCTAACAGAAGAAAAACTCTCTCCTTCTGCTGCAGCAAAGCAGAGATGTGCTAGGAAAAGAAAATGGCACAGAGTGCCTTCAGTCAATCAGCCGACTGACAGGTGTTTGGTTTGACATTTACCTATTGTTACAACTACTGTGCTTTATACAAAAAGCCTCCTCACCTTTCTCATTGGCGGTGCTGAAGTAGAGTGTTGGTGGCATGAAGGGGAATAAACTGGGAACGAGTGCCGGTCGCTCTTCTCGATCATCTTCTGTCCCCAGAGACATCGGCTCTTCAACACTGAGGGGAAAAAGTTGGGGACAGAAAGAGAGACTGAGTGAACAAGAAAACAATGTATGGCAGAAGTCTACATTTGCACTGATTCTGAAATCCTACAGTGCTATTCTGTTTGAAGTTTAAAAAAAGAAAAAGAAAAAAAGTGTCAACTTCTTCCGACTCTGCAGCCAACAGGTATCGTATGCCTCCATTTTCACCAGATGTCACTCAGCATCAATTGAGAGAAAGAAGAGTCAAGAAGCTCTGCCAGGTTTAAATATTGAACAAGCTAATTACCATCTCACAACAAAATTAAAGAGTGATGTTACTCGAGCTACATGTATAATCCCCGACTTCTAAATAAAGGAAGCTGGCTTCCAGTCACACTAGTGTGTAACACAAGTCTGTACATGGACAACAAGTAATGCGATGCCTTTGTAAAACTGGGGTCAGCGACATCATGAAGAGAGTACAAGCACAATCTGACACTGAAAAGTCTTCTTCAGTTATGGTCTTAGCATTAACAATAGCACAAACATCATTGTATTTTATGAAGATGACAGTCAGTCAGTCAGTGAATCAGGCTTTTCTCCAACAAGTAAATCCAACAATGGCTCGTTTAATTTAACATTATACAAATAAACCAATGTGAAGAACACAAAATTAGACAATTCAAGAATAAAATGAAAAACACTCACATGACAGTCATATAGGAAAGAAGGAGAGATGGCTAAAATAACAACAGGAGATGATGTTATCCTCTTCCAGATCCTTTATCTTGAATTAAATCCTTCTAACACAGATAGCTTTGCAGTAGCATTACGGCTAGACCAGGCTAACTTACTGCTACACCATGCATGAGCTACACTTTCAGAAAGTGATGTGGGGGGGAGGGGGTGTATGTAAATGAACACAAACAAATCAGCTGGTTGGGGGCAAAAAAAACAAAAACAATAGCTGCCCCTATCCAGGCTGTTTTAGCAGAGAATAAGCTCCGAGTCTTTGGTGGGGAGTTCTACTGGTGAGGCCATGACAGAGGAGAACAATTTGACACACAATGCAGCAGACCTTTCCACCACGCTCTGCTGCTTTCAGCTGCTTTTAACAATACAGTGAATGAAAGACACAGAGAAAGAATCTAAAGGGTAATATATTATGCTATTTTAGGAAACAAATAGAAATTTGGGTTTCATAAAAGGTGTTGCACAAAAATAAATTGTATATATAAATAAATTGGCATTTTAAATTTTACATTAAACTTTTGTCCGTTTCAAGTAAACTACATGAGGAATATTCTGATTTTCCGTTTTTTATTTAGTGATTTAATCATTAATGGCCAAACTTAAAACTACAGGGTGACTTCATAAAGTATATCCACAAGCATTTTTGAAATTCACTGTGAAGCAGGAGATTTAACATTTGAATACCTACTGACTTGTACAGATGGCTGCTATGGCATAAAAACAGGTGCGAGTCCTGCCAAATGTGTGGCATTGACCATTCAGGAATTACACCAATTTTCATACACAGCCATTTTGGGGGTCATACATAATGGAACAAACAAATAATTGCAAACACAAGAATTGCCTTTAATGTCTGGATGGAAACCCTTTACATTCAAGCATTCCTGAAGTCTGGAACCCATGGACAACACCAAATGCCAAGTTTCCTCCCTGAAGATGCTTTTTTTTAGGCCTTCTGACTTGTTTTACCATGCCATAACACTGCCTCCACTATGTTTGACACATCATGTGGACTGTTTTTCAACATGCTTACTTCTCCATACCTGCATACTTGTCAAACGTCATCAGCCAAAGCCCAAGTACGGTTCCAATTTTAAGTCGCCATCTAGCCAAGTCCAGATCAAAGACCCGGATGTGTACTTGCTCTGCTCATTTTATCCATGATGCTCTGGGAGCAGACTTGTGAGTACTTGGGGAGCCAAATATCCCAACATGCATTTCGTACAATTTAGTAACAACAGCAGATGAACACACACAAATTTTTACTACAGTTGTTCTGTTGATAGAAATTTCTAGGAGAGGAATTAATATTTGATTTTTTAAATATGTGATAAATAGATCAAAATAAGCACCTACTGGTAAATTCACATTTACTACATGCAAGGATCTGCTAATACCTGTGCTTTTTCGCTTTGATGTCATTCCATGCCCTGTCAAAAATTTGCTCCTGAATAATATATAGCTATATACTATAGTTAACGTAATAAACCCATGAAAATTACAACAACCAGTTGTGGGGGATTTATCTTGTATAACAAATAAACACTAGAGAAAAGCAGAGCTGAGCTGGTCATCAACAAGTAGCTGTGCCTTAATTCCTTAAAGTGTTCTGTGTCTTCCCGTCGTTGACAGTCCGTCCTCGGAGTTCATACTTGCCAGTCTGTACTTCCAAGTACAGGAATTCGTACTTTGCGTACTAGTAATTGAGAAACGGCTGTTGTATGCTTTGGATGATAAGCTGTTCCTTTGTATCTCTTTCCATCATTCTGGTAGAAGTTAACCTTGGTTTCATCAGTCTAGAGAATCTTATTCCAGAACTGTTCAGGTTTTTAGGGCGTTTTCTGACAAAGCCTAAACTGGCCGGTCGGCTCTTTTATTACCAGTGTTTTGCACCTTGTTGTGAAAGGTCTGAACTTGCATTCATTAACTTGACTAGATGTTGTGAAAGGCTTTTTCTTTACCATGGAGAGAATTCTGCAGTCATTCACTTATGTTCTGTTCTCTTTAGGACTTTTGATGAGCTGCCAGTTAATGCCTTCTTTTTTTTTTTTACAAATGTTTTATTAGACACTACCAATGATTCTGCTATGTCTCTGATGTGTTTACATGTGTTCATCCTAATGACATATATTCGCGCCTTATGTTAAAAGTTCCAGTGAACAGCTATAAAATGCAAATAAAACACCCACCTCCAGGCCTTTTATCTGCTCAATTAGTCATGGAGAAATGACCATGGAACTGCTTGTCAATCAGCCGTTCCATTATTTATGAGCTCTCGAAAAAAATGATTATGTATGAAAATGGCTGTAACTCCTCAATGGTGCCACAGTTTTGTCAAAACCCTTGAAATAAAGGTAAAAGTCTTTACTTCACTCACATCTTGAGTATTTCATTTTCAAATTCAATGCAGTTGTGTACAGAGGACAAATTCTGACAAAACTGCATTGTTTCATTACTATACAAACCTGACTGTATGTCATTTTACATGCAAGTATAAATAAAAATAAAGTGTGTAGTAAAAGAAGGCCTCTTACACAGAAAGGGGAGATGCCTTGGAGGAAGTGCCATTGATAGATGAACAATCTGAATCATCTAAAGACAGAAGAAAAACAGTGACAATTACAAGAAAATATAAGTAAACTGTTTGCAATTTTCTGGTTTTCTTCATAAATTGGTCATGAAATATGTCCTGACCTTCACCAAAGTTACATATATCAACAAAGACAATATTTCTAAGCTGATAAAGCACAGCCATGTTAAACATCATATTAATATTATTAAACATATTAAACATGCAAAGTGATAACACAAGAGCACTTGAGATCGAGGTCAGAAACTGATGGTCGGACATTCTCCTTAAGGATTTTCTGGTATAGCGCAGAATTCATGGTTACATCAGTTATGGAAAGTTAAATTAAACTAAGCCTTCCAAAAAATTTAGTTAATTAAAGTTCATTCATGGGTTAACAAGGGGGTGGGAATTACTTTTTCACACAGGGCCAGGCAGGTTTGGACAGCATTTTTTCCTCTTAATAATGAAATTATAATTTAAAAACATTTTGTATTTACCTGGGTTAAGAAATTTGCTAAAATTATTTTAAGGATCTGAACCATTCAAGTGTGACAAATATGCAAAATATTTAAAAATTGACACTGCAGACTAATGTCTTACCATCGTCACTACAGACGTTTTCCAGCTCATCAGGCAACTCTTCCTCAACTCCATCCACCTGCATACCCGACTCTGGGCTGGAATTAATATGAGGGGAAATACTCAGAATGATAATGTTAAGAGGGAAAAACTGAATTGCATTTACTGATAGAGAAGCAATCATCTATTGCTCACCAAGACAGCTGAGTCTCTCTAACCAGACATTCCTCGGTCAGCGAAGGTGAGGAAGCGGGAGAGGGTGAAGATGATGTCAAGGAGGCAAGCTGCCCTTGCTTGGTTAGGTGGATAGCGGAAATCTGAGTGGTCACACAGCCCACCAACGTTCCTGTCATACATCCAGAGATGTTTAAATTTGTAACAGTTCTGGTTTCTTGCTGCTGTAGCTACTTTTGAAGTAGCTGAACTGAGAAGAGAGTGATTTTCTCAAGACGTGAGTTTCATCATTTTCTGCCATTATCTTAGGGAAAAATATATGAACTGCTAACTCTTTTAAAACATCTATTTTTCTATATTACTACTTTTACCTACTGTGACCATACCTTGCAATTCATGTTTTATCTCAGCTCTGAAATACCACAAAACAGCTGACCTGCCACAGAAGTGGAAATACACACCTAACAGCACAACTTGCAGCTTTGCACGTGAGCCTCTTTCTTTAGAGATGTACCAAAAGCCTCTAACAAGGTGAAACTATCACTGTGTTGTAGTATTTGTAGTAGCTGCTGCTGAAATTGTTATAAACAGTAATTCCACTCTAACTGAACAACACGTTTTGTACTTGAAAAATAAGATAATAATAAAAATAATAATAATAAAAAAAATAAATGGTAAATTCTGTCTCATCAAATGAAATGGGGTCACCAGAGGGCTCAGTTGTTCAAATGGTAAGGCTAGACTATGATGTCTGACATTTTGAAAAATGGGAAAAAAAAGATCAAAACTGTTGTAGATAGCTGTTAATGTTATTGATGAGCTGTTCCAGAAGTGTTTCAGGGTTCAGGGAAGCCTAAGTGACTGGTTTCAATTGGACTGAAATGGACTTTTTATTAGTACCTGAAGAGAAAATATATTTCTAGAAAACAAGTATTTTGCACATTTTTCTTAAAGTCTCAAAAGTAAGAATGTCTTGCTATATTCTTCATTAACGGTCCAGGGTTGAAATTTTTATTTTCCAAGTATATCAATGTGTTTCTTATGTGTTATTATATGTTTTTCCCCCAATTATAAAACAACGGACACCAGTATAAATAGATGTCATAGCATGAGCTTTTACTTCATTTGTGAATATATTTCTGTGCAAAGTCTCTTGCAATACTTGGAGTCTAAGATTCAAACACCAATAAATGTTTCAGTCTCTCATCCCGGATTTCAATCACATTATGTAAAACCGTTAATTCTGATTACCTGGGATCACATCCAACGGGGTGGGCTGCTGCTCCTCAGTGGCACTGAGCACATTTGGCATGGGACTGGTGGCTGGAGGAGTGATTCTCCTTACTATTAATGGACTGTTCACAGCAGTTTTTTTAAAGCAGCCATTTTGTGTCTGACTGAATTCTGTAGCTGGTTTAGCTGAATGACACCTCCTGGTGAGTCTTGCTGTGCTTCTCCTTCGTAATTTTGTGCTATCCAGGCTAGAGGCATTCTTTCGAAATGTTGCCCCCTGATGTTCACAAAGAGTAAGGCATAGAGGTGGCACTGATTGCACAGAGGAACAGTCTGCAGCTTCAATCTAGGAAGACAAAACATGGATAAAATGTGGATGTGCAGGAAATAAGTGGATTAACACAATGCTTACTAAATATAAAAGGCCATAAATACAAAAATAGTTTTACTGCATGGTAATACTATATATCATAGCACAAATTTAAGGTACTATTATAAAAATGAAAGCTCAATGACTCCAGTGCCTGTAATACACTTTATATGATACTATAGCCTGACCAACACTGTATTTAAGTTAATATAGTTATATTGAAGTTTAAATATCTGATAATAATAAATCATCTTATAGCAAAACACACAACATGAACAACGTTTAAATAGTAGTGGTGAAGGTCTTTTGAAATTGCCCCCATTTTGCCACGTCTCTACTGCAGTGTCTTTTTAATAATAGTTTCACATACAGCCGGTGTTGGATATGGTTCTACATAAACAAAAAATTTTCTCAATCCAAACCATTTATTTATTTAACCACAACACACTGGGCATTAATACTAACCATCACATGTTTACTTTTCTGAAGAGTGGGCTGCCCTTTAATGAAAAGGTCTTGGTGAGAAGGTGACATGAGAGACTCCAATCCTTCACCTGCAGCAGCCTCATGTCTGCTCATCCTTAAACTATTTCCAGATGTTTGGAGCGATGTACATTTCTGCAGCTGGATGTTCAGCCCAATCTGACATCCTCTGTTGGAGATGGAGTTGGTCTCTGTGTGGCTGCCATGTCCCTGCTTGGGCCCAGGTACCAACACCTTATTTGGGATTTGTAGTCCATTAAATTGTTGTGGCAGGGCTGGAGACCCATTTGGCAATGCAGTAAATTGGCCCTGGGTGCTGGTTTTATTTCCATCCCCATTCATCCATTCAGAAAACCCAGATGGAGCAACGTTAGAGTGGAGAGATGTGTCTTGGTCCTTTCGCTTGGACACCTCCAGAGAAGTCTGACTAAAAGGCACTTTATTAGCCACAGCTGTTTTGGCATGTGTACTGACAGAGGTTGCAGTTGTACAACTATCAGCATTAGAGCAAGTTAGAACTGCCGCACCACCCCACGGGGAGGACTGATTGGTGGGCATGGCGCCAACTAACTAGTCGTTTCAACAATATTTCTGAAGGACTTAGTACACAGGCAAGGCAGATAGGCAGGATAGGAATTAACAGTCGAGACAATATCAAATTAGCCTGATGTGGAGGAGCGTTCTCTTCCCAAAAAGACTTCCTGTTCCTGCTAGTTGTTCCTCACTTATGGAGTGTTTCTTCTGAGATGTCAGCTCCAACAGAACGGAGTAGCGAAATTACTGTTGGTCGCTGCAGACTGACAATAACGACAAGTTCTTGACAAATTCTGACCAAAAGCAGTCATTACTGCTGCCAGATTCATTAACAAGAATACAAAACCCAGACCAAACACGTGTTCGATGTCAGCAGGACACCGTTAGCTCTTAGCAGAGATGCAGGGTTTTAAACCTTCACGTGAAGCTCAGGTTGGTAGGCACATAAGGTTGTCTTTTCCTGAGGCAAGGTGGTTCACACAACAGTCAAACTCGAGATGTGGAAAATAAGGCTGAGGGAGTCTTGATGTTAGTAACTGGTGCACATGGATCCAGGAGATGTTTCTTCTCAACTAGTTTGAGGATATGAGCTTCAGGATATTGTTGGCTCACACTAAGGTACCTGACCTTGGAGGAGAGGGGAGAGTCCACTGCATACTCATATCATCCTCACTTCGCCTCCAAGCAACAATTAACCTCCACGTTCACCACTAAAAGTACACACAAGATATGCAGAGTCAGTAAATGTTGTAAACCTCAATATTAAGTATGCTCTCATGCACAGATTATTTTTGATACAGTAACCCAGAGTGTGTTCATTCCAGACATATTATTGCTTGGCAGAGGAGGGATAGTGGCCTTTTAAATTAGATAAAATGTCCATTCAAGCATCATTACTAAGGCTTCCAAGACAATGAAGTACAAACCAAGTTATATCACCAGAGTTAGAGCTAAATAACTACAATCAACTCATTCATTATGAACACAACAGGTATCAGACAACCCTGAAATGTGAAAACCTTTTCACTACTTTGTGAGATTGCAGAGTCAGTGGAGCAAGTTAGCTAGCTTGAATAACTACATATTCATAACCTACGTATATTTTATTCACATAAGTTGATCCCATGTTAAAGTTGGTCCAAACCTTGCTTTTCAAATGTGTTTTTTTATTCTGTTTCTGCTGTCAGTGGCCCGGGGAAAACCACCGTACCTAGTTTCACGTGTAACGTTAGCTGCCATCGTTAAACACGCCGCTAAGTTAGCTTAACTACAGCCAACTAGCAAGTCTGTTCTTGTTTTTATTAAACAATTACTTAATGCCAAACAAAGTGTTTAAGACCAATGTGTTAATGAAATCAGTATATTCAACCTTACGGTTTAATATAATTAACATGACAACGAACGTTAGCGGCTAACTAGGTAAATCACGTTAGCTTACTCGGTTCTGTTTACCTGGGCACCGTCTAAGTAGCATTAGCTTAGCAACAACACAACACCAACTGTCATCGTGACTTTGGGATAAGCCCGGAAGAATATGAGAGTGAAAAAATTAAAATACGACCTTGCTATCAGTTTACACAACACATATACATACCTACCGTGTCGCCTGTTTTCTCCCTAGCATGCTGTTCTTAGCGGCTACTCATGACAGTTTCTCACATTGCAGCAACGCTTGCTGAAAAGTCCAAGTGGCACATCACAGTCAAAGATCGTCTATTGAAGCCAATGTTCCGCTTGGCTTCAGGTGTAGAGTCTGAGCCAGAGCTCCCCCATCTGGTGAAGATCAATCACTGAGTTCTATACTTGTAGTTCTATACTTACCTTTTCAAACTGTAGTCAAATAGCATCTGTGTGTGTGCAGTCACTGTATAGCATGGGGGGGTGTCACTGGGTATTACTGTCAAAAACCTGTGAGTTTTAATGGTATGTGTGATTTCACTGAGTAATGGCTCCTGTTTGCTGCCCTCTTGTGGCACAACCTGCACGATAACTGGGATCTCACTGGGATCCAAAGGATGATGCTTAAATAATGAGGGAAAAAAAAAAATCAAGATGTCAGCATCACCTCCCCAACCGAGAAACAGCTGCAGAACATATCACTAACAAGTCTGCCTCCATTTTTTCATCTTCTAATTCTACATTTTCACATCTCCACCTTCCTCGCGTCCTTCTTTCTACATCTCATCATCCTTTCATACCATCTTTCCATTTTCTGAATTTCTTCTTTCTACTGCTCATTTCTCCTTATTTTCTTTCCTTTCTCTCCTTCCCTCCTTTTTTCATGGCCCCTTCACCCTTTCTTTTGTCATCTTTTTTCTCCTCCTTTCTATCTCACTCCCTCAGGCTCCTTTCACCTCTTTTTATTTTTCTTCCTCTTGTCTTCTTTCTCACCCTCTCTCTGTTTCCTTTCCTCTCTCTTTCTCTCATTTACCTCTCCTTTTTCTCAATGCCAATACTTTTCCACTCTTCACCTTCTTTTAACACTTCCTCTGTTATTTCTTTATTTTTTGTTCATTATTACCAAAGTCACTCCTTCTTTTCTTCAACACCTTCCTTTTCTCTCTTTTCTCTTCCTTTCATCCTCTTTTTTAGGATGATTTAGGATTTTTATCCTTTAATTTCTCCTTCTAATTTCCTTTCACAATGTCTTTCTTTATTTCTTTCTTTATCACCTCTTCTTTTCCTTCTTACTTTTTTCCTCACCTTATTCAAGCCACTTCTTTTTATTTTCCTCCTTTCTTCTCACTTCCTTTAACATCACCACATATATTTCCTCTTTCTAGACTCCTGCCTCTTCATATCCTCCCTTTTTTTACTCTGGCATGTCTGAGCTTGCAGACAGGAGGAGAGAAATAGAAAGAGAGAGAGAGAGAGAGAGAGAGAGGGAGGGAGAGAAAGAGAGCAAGAGAGTCAAACAGATAAAGAGACCAGGAGAGCGCGAGCAGACTGAAGCAGAGCAGTAAGCGGGTTGAGCAGCAGGAGAGCTTCTGTCTACTATGCTCTAAACGATCCGGTCTCAAGTGTCACTGAGAGTTAAGAGTGTGCAGGACAAACTGGTTGTCCCAGAAAAAAGAAGAACAATAAACAGGATCTGTCTGCTGAGGACTTTGTCTCCAAATTGTCTTATTCCAGGATGACCTATCACCTTCCAAACCAGAACAGAACCTGAAGACGCTCCAGCTCGACTGGATAAAAGAGGAATACAGAAGAAAGAGGAGGGTGGTTGAAAAGTCATTCTATCTACATCTAAATCCACGGCTCTGGGGACTTTTGGATTTATTGTTTGGAATAAAGAAGAAAACATAAAGAAAGAAAGAAAGAAAGACAAAAAGAGGATGTTTGTGTTGTTTTAAATCCAGAAAAAAACTTAGAAATACCACCAACATCTGAATGAACTTCACTCTCTCAAATCCAGATAAAGAAGGAATACAAAAGAGGACTATCAGTTTGTCAGCTAAAGGAACATTTCTTTTTTTTAGTTTTTAATAACTCGTTCTGCAAAGAAGGGGAGAAAACGATGGAAAGTGTCTGAACTATCAGTCTGCTGAAGACATAAGAGAAAAAACTGTTCATCAAAAGTCAAAACGCAGGAGTGAAGAGTCACAAGTAAAGTAAAGAAAGCATATAAATGAAAAACAAGAAAACATAAAGAGAAAAAAGATAAATATCTGGGAAAACAGGAGACAACAACCAGAACTGAGGCAGATCCACAAAGGAAAAGAAGAGTAGAACCAGGTGTAATCAGAACAATAATCACAACTAAAGGACAAAAAAAGGAGGAATACGCTCAACTAGAAATACAGAAAAAAACAACAACAATTAAGGAATAAGAACAAACAACAAGATCCAAGTTGTGACAATGCGGCTCCTGGTTCTTCTTGTAGCTCCTCTCTCCATCCTCGTCATCCACATTGCAGCGGTAGCCCACACAGGCAGCATAACCTCGGGCCGGCTGGAGCGCTGGGTCCGCTCAGGCCTCCAGTCGCTGCAGTGGGACCAACTGGACCGGTGCCTCCGCATGTCCTCGCTCTCTGAGACTGAGTGCATGCGACTCGCCCATCTGCCACTGTCTGCTGTGGCTGTTTACGCGTCAGAGCCACAAACTGCTGCAGGTAGGGGGGAAAGATCACACTTATATATTTTTTCTAATAGTGTCTTAGAATTTGATGAAGTTCACTTGCACTTGAGGTCAAAGGAACCTGATAATATAATGTGATTATCATAAATCTTAAAAATGTAATGAAAATATCCATGTTGAGGGGCTAAATATGCTAAAATAAGTCAAGAAGAAGCTAAATGAACTTGCTGTCTTAAAATAATCCATCACAAGATCCCACCTTAAATTCACCAACTTGAAGAGTCTGAATTAGCTGTTTTCTTAATTTGGTAAAAGAATTTGTCACAGTGATTTAACTCACATCCAGTAAAACGTTATTTATAGGTGTGAAAAATTAACAATTCTGAAAAGCACTTCTCAAAATATGCTTGGAGTCATATTGCACACACTCCCAGCTAATAGTTTAGTTTTTTTGCAATATCACAACAAAAGGCGTCAACGCGCTTTACAATGTAAGGTGTAAGACCTATCACGATATAGCAATAAAAAATTATGTAGAAGAGCCAGGGATTTGTTGCGTAATTGAAATGGACCATCACCTACAATATTCATCAGACCATGTAAAATCTCTGTTTTACACAACTTGTAGATTTATAGTGACCATGTTTTGGTTAAAGTCATTTGCCTGACATTATAGTCAAAGTAAAGTAAAATGGTATATTAGTACCATCTACGTCTGTTTCTTTCTGGTACTTCTGAAGTGGTTAATGTAGCCCTGCATTATATAACATTGTATCATAAGAAATTTATAATACACGCATTTCTTTTGCATTTGATTGAATAAATTCTCCTTAAAATGGACCATTTTCATTGTATAGTTCATATTTGCTAGTAACAGGCTGTTCCTCAAACCTCTCCAGGTAACTCAGATAAAGTTCAGGCCATCCTGCCGGACTCCTCTGGTGGGATGATGAACTCTAAACCAAGGGGAGGTTTTAGTCAGGTGATGAATGCAGGGCAGGGTACTCAAAGGCACCAGCAGCCTTTCCCCGGATCTATGGCCCATGATGCCGTGCTGGTGCTGGATCCGAGTCCCGGAGAGAACTTTGGACACCCAGTGGTTCTGTTCTATGTGGATGTGAATGTGACAAAGAAGAGATGCTCCCATCTGGATGGCATTTACCTAGGTAAGTCAACAGAAACTACATGTTACCCTAAAACCTTTTTTATCAGTTTCTGTGAGCATTTACATTAGTCATTCAGGATTAACCCATACAGGCAGCGTTTTCCAACTGTCCCTGCACTTACAGCTCCTGATTGGCTGAACACACCTGACCCAGGTAATCAACAGTAGGAAAGGGAGGGATAGCTGGAAAACAAACAGAGCTGTGGCTCTCTGGGACGAGGGTTGGCTACCCCTGCCATACAGTATGGAAACATCTGCTGACTACTAATTAAAATAAAGGATGCATAAATAAACACTGACAGACATAATTATAAAAACCTACTGTAGGAATGGCAGTAATACCAGTAGCTGTGGTTTTGTTATAGAAACAGTGATGATGGTAGATAGCAGTTAGCAGCAAAAACTAGTAGTAATTAGCACAGGAGTTCAGCAGGTGTCTATTCTTAGCTCATTCTTATTTATATTAAAATATATGTAAAGTACAATAATTATTGTAGAGAAGTAATACATTTTTATATACAGCATATATAATTTCCAGTTGAATTTCATTATTGAAAAGAGGGAATAATCACATCATCATATTTAATGACCATGAAATAAAGCTTTAGTGGTAAAGCTATAAAGCCCCATTGTCTCTCATATGGTCGCTCTTGCTGCAAAGAGTGAATCATGATACACACGAATGTTGATAAAGTTTCAGGTACTAAACATCCTTAATTGAAATAAACTGCCAAGTGCCCTCAAACTGAATCCTTTCATTCCACTGGGAGATTCCAGTGCTTTGTTAGTGAAAGCTTGATGACTCATAATTGTTGATTATCTGCTGTCTGGCTTTTTCTGGTTTTGGTGCAGTTTTTTTCCACTTATAAATGTTTCTGATTTAATAAAGTTAAAATTAGGAGCAGAACCAGCCTCCATAGTAATATAATTTGCATTAATAAAGCTCACAGTGATACCAGTATTATCACTGTGAGCCAGTGGTGTCAGTGGTGTCAGTGGTGGCCTATAGACCACCAATAAATCAAATCAATCAATCACAATTTCAGTACAGTAGTACATCACACAGACAAAGTGCATCAGACATTGAAAGAACATGCAAACTGCGCACACACATACACACAAAAAGCACTAGGCTGACTGGTGGGTTTAAACCCAGGCCCTTCTTACAGTGAGGTAACAGTGCTAACCACGACATAATGCCCCCTAGTGAACATCATTTGCTTTATAGTTAATTTCCCTGTCTTCATAAACTGTGAGGTTTATGCTACTGGCACTATTTAATGACTTTTGACAGGATCACAGTTGATCAGAACGATTTCAGAGACACAGAACCTGAAAATCTGCACCTGCTGTTCCTCCTATTCTTGTCATAGAATTATTTTTTAGTAAAGCAGTTGCTTCCTTGCTGAAATCATGGGCATCAGACCTAGAATAAAATTTACTGAGCTCTTGGGTCAGTTCTAAATCACATGAAAATGCTTCTAGTGGCATTGTCTTCCTTCCGTTGTCATTTAGTCCAACCATAGTTCTAATCCCATACCACTGCTAATCCCAATTCAGTTATAATAATTTTAAGAGATTTAAAAGATTTTTTATTAAGTAGCCCTTTTAGGTCTTTGCTCATCCATGGTTTACTGTTAGGATAAGCCCTAATCACCATTTCAAAAATGTATGGTTTCCTCACAGTAGGCACCTTGTTATTTTCCTGCTCTGAGTGTATTTGCTACTCCTTCGACACCTTTTGTCCTCTGCTTCACCTGTGTTTTTAAAAAGCTTTTTAATTATGTTTGTCAGCTACACTTGTTTCCATTTGTGTCAATGAAGCCACTGAACATTTTACAGTCTGTCAGTATGTTTCCACTGAATGTCCATTATCATTTGTTATCATTCCCATGATGTCATTAGGTGCCAGCTGCACTTACCAGTAGGCCAGATGGTATATGACACTGATCTGTATAACAATAATGCAACCTGTCTTAATTGTGGCAGGAGTCATAATCACCGTTGGTAATGGTACATAAAGAATGATTGCATCGGGAGGAGGTCGGCTTGAATGGGTGAGATGACCTGATGTATGTCTTTTAAAAAAGACTATCAATGTTGATCAGTGCTGCTACTTTAGTCACTCAAAACACAACCTTTCCCTAAACCTAACCAAGACATTTTTCTGCGCGGTAAAGTGGAAACAGCATTCCTAAAAAAGATCCAATTTGGTGGTGGCAAGCAACAGCTCTGCTGTAGATAAAAGGCCAAAAGGGAGAGTGTTTCCAAAGTGCTTTATTCATGTAGAAATGGTCTAATGGGACAGCAAGTGAATGTACTCCCATGATTATCCTTACAAGTCCTGAACAAGAAATGCACGTTAAAGTGCAAGTTGCTGACCTCCTGCTGTGAGAGAAGTTAGGGCCAGATGTTGAGGTGAATTTGGCCTCGTGTTATACAAATGCACACCTGTCAATTATTTATACACACAGAGCACTGTGCCCCCTGCTGTGTCTTGTAGATGGATTTGGATCAGCGTCTTTTAGACACAACCTTTCTTTTGACCTCATTTAACCTTAAGTTTAAAATACATAGAGAAGCAAAAGGGAGAAGAAAAAATAAGGAAAGTAGAAACGATAAAGTAAGAGCAGTTAAATAAATAAAGAAAGATGGAGTGGGCTAAACAATTCTCTTCCTAGAATAAGCTGGAGTTTCTAAAGATTATTAGGGTAGCAATTATCAATATTATTAAATTTATCAAAAGATTTTAGGCATATTGGGTTATATTTGAAAAAATGCAGAAACCAAGTTTCTGTCCATGGTACCCTATATGATCCAAACCGCTATCTTTTAACTGACTAAAACTAGTGTTGAAGTGAATCTCTGAGCCATAACAGGGAAATTGTACCTTCAGATCAGAATCAGAAATTCCCTTTTTGTTGTGAGGTGTGAAGTGGTGGAAGTGAAGCAGAAAGAGTGGACAAAGCTGATTGTTTTGCAGTATGCTAATTTCCTAATTTTGACTCTAGATTTGCATTTCTTACATTCTGCCTTTGTGTCTTCAGGTGAGGAGTGTTTGACTCTGGCTCTGAAGGGACGCTGTCAGAACCAGTTGAAGCGTTGGCAGGCTGGGCCAGAGAGGCTCATTGGTAACGGACGCTCAACAGCTGGGGCACTGCGTGGAGGAACCGTAGCCGCTAGTGGTGGTAGCCGTCTGATGGAGCGGGCCATTGGAGGGCTATGTGAGGTCCACTTCCTTCCACTGGTGGTTAGAGTTGGAGACAGCAACCGCACACAGAGACTCAAATGTGTGGGTACGTCTTAGAATTTTCCCTTTTGCTGGGGTTCAACAAGTCTGAACAAAACACCAGCTGGTTAATAATCAGTATCTGCACAGCATATGTTCCTATTTTTCCTCTCCTGTCAAAGATTAGGAGTTTTTTTTTCCCCTTTTCTGTTTTTGTGCTAAGCTAGGCTGATTACATCCTGGATTGGGCTGTTGTCAGTCAACTACAAGCAAAACAGCAAACAATGTTTACTATACTATTAACTATAATTCCAGAAATTTGGAGGAATGTTGAAAATACAAAAGGGTTTAACAAGACAGAGTCACGCTAGAAGCTTGGTGAAGCAATCCTTAGGCAGATCAGTTATTTTAGCTCATCATTTATGTCACCATGTTAACAGTTCCCAATAACAATCATAAAACAATCAACAAAATCAATCAACAAACATACTACCACAGTTATCATGATACAGAAAATGTGGATTTGAAAGTCGGTACGAATACCACAGAAATTCTGATACTTATGTTGCAAAAGCTCTGAGGCAACATTTGTGTGTCAGCAACTTATTGTAGTCCAAAACTGGTCCCTGATCATCCAAATCAAATACAAAATATCTCCTCTCTTTTCCTACAAGTCGTAGCAAGAAAACCTAGTGGACCTGCTGGTGTACCTGCACCTTCCTACATGTAGTGACACCCATTTTATTTTATTTTTTTCCCAGAAATCACAGCTACAAAGCTGCTTTTAGTGCTCTGGTTGCCATAGACAACAAGTATCATCTCATTTTCAGATTTTGGTAATGACTGAAGTATCAGTTTTCCGTGATGTCCCTACATCCTACACTGTTTAACTAGTATAACATTTAACATGTTCAACACAAACCATTCTCTACAAAGACAAGTATGTACCAACTTACATACATACATAATAGATTGACTTAAGTATCTGTAACCATACCGTTTTGTTGCATGTCTTTGAGAACTCACTTTTTAAGAAAGTTTAACATGGGAAAAATAAACATACTAAGAATGTGTCACAATAATAGTCTTTGGAAAACTGAAGCCACCTGTGTTCAGAGGTTGAGTGGCATTCTGTTTCAGTCTTCCTAGTAGAAGGCTATCTGAGTGAAATGCAGAAATACTCTCATATTCTGCCAAGACCACCCACACCTGCAGGCTCTGCCAGCAACTTGGGCCTCCTGAGAAAATGTTATGGGAAAATGTGATCTTCCTGCTATGGCAAACATAGACAATCCTCAGGATAAAACTACAAACCCACCTCTGAAGAGATGCAAATATTCTGAGATTAAGTATTCCTTCACTTTTGATTGTGATGCATTTAAAACAACTGTGAATTATTTCTGAAACATTCTATGACCCTGCCATCAGAACATGCAGAATTTGCGAGATGTCCTCAGCCGTTGCCAATGGGCTCTCCCAGTTTGCCTATCTCCAGCTGTGAGCTGAATAAAAACACCAGACGCTGCCACCAGCAGCCACTGGCTACTCACCTCTCCTGCCGGCTCTACCAGACCTGTGACCATGCTGTGCTCATATCAGGTAGGATGGTGTCTATTTTATCTATAACTGAACCAGTAAAGCATGTAACTAGTTTGCATAGTACATCTCACTGTGCTGGCAGAATGTGAGGAACATTAGAGACGGTAAAGGTGGATAAGAGTCTGTGGAAAAGGAAGGAGAGAAACTAAATTCCAACTGAATAGATATCCACAGAAAGTCTCGCCTCTGTAACTAGTACTGTATCTGTTTAAAAAGTGTAGCTGAAGGAACAAAGTTGCATGCTCATTCGTCCATTCTCAAGTCTTTCTATTAATCTGTTTTCGTTTTGTTTGTTTTGGGTTTTTTTTGATGGAATCAGTCAAAAAGTTGTTCAGATCTTAGGACCAGTTATTCAATAGCTGTTAAACTCTTTACCATGTGCAGGCGGATGGCAGCAGCAGATGACATTCCAGCATCATGTTCAGAATCTCCAGAGGTTCTATCAAATGCTCCGAAACAACGGTTTCCATAAAGATCACATCAAGACCTTTTTTGCCAGCAGCGGACACCTTCCTGGTAGGAAGTTCTCTAAAAAGATGCCTGTTTTTTTCTTGCTTCTGTCACTGAGCAAATGATGACTGATGATTCAAAAGTGAAATCTCATCTATTGTTCACCACTATCATTAACATGTAAAGAGTACTTGTAGTGTATGTAGCTGGCTAAGGAGATAATATTAACTACTTCAGGTTGCAACAAATTTTTTTTTCCAAGTAAGCTATCACTTATTTTTGATTAGTTGAATAATCCTTTGGGCTAATTTGCCAATAAATAACAACCATACCTTCTGTCAGAAAGAGTAATGCATCTGTTATATGCGTGGACAGGAGTTGTGTTGTTGTGGTAACTTCTCTTTAAAGAATCCCCCACATTTGATGATACTGTTTAGTAGTGATGCATTTCCATCCCTTGCAATTATGTTTTCCATGTGAAAACCTAATCTGAAAAGTTACCAGTGAATTTATCCAAACTTACGTAACTTAGATACAAAGCATACAAATGCATTAGTTTTTGAGAGCATGATACCATCTCTTGAATAGAATTTTTTATTTTGTTTTGGTTTGTTTTGTTTTGCATTAAACCTAGGGTAGCTACAGTTTTATAGTTGTAAAACAACAAAGACTGGATGGGGCAGCTGACCCTTTCAATTAGTATGACACAACTATTTCTCCCACAGATGACATAGAGGGTGTGTACTCTGCAACGGAGAAAGCGGTGATCCGTAACCACGTGTCATACATCTGCAGGAAGCAGCACTGTGCCGACACACTGGTTCTCTACCTGAACTCACCAACACGCAACGACGGCACCATGCTGCTATGGGATGCCAACCTCAACGGCATTGTAAGATACACACAAAGTGATCAGGCACTAAGGATGAATGAATTCATGTAAAAGTGAATGAGTGAGTGAATAACGACAGCAATCTGCTTTCTGGCTTCCCCTTTGATATTGCTTTAGAGCCTCACGCAGAAGCACTGAGAGGGCATCTGGGTATCCATTCTGTGGAACTAATCTTCCAAATCTCTGTCCCATTTTGTTGGCATTTCTTAAGCTGAATAAGTTAAATATGATGGACAAACTAAAATCTCACGTTAGTAGCTGGATTTATCTTCCCTCAACTGTCCTAATGTAGCCCATGAACTATAGTAAGATACTGTATTTAAGTGAGTGCCTCTCATTTGCAACAGCCGTAGGGTGACTATTACATTTGTTTGGCACTGCCGGCTACTCTTTTTGGAGCAGTATATTTAATTGTAGTCTAGATTGCAATTGTCAATATTTAGGTGTTCTGACAGGACATAGCCACTTCCCTCCAATGTTAAACAGCCTCTTATGACGTACGTATGGTTGCAGGAAAGAAATTTGTGAAAAATATAGATACTACTCTTCTGAGGTTGTCCACTGTTTACTGCTGTGCTCTGCTTTCCATTTTGTTAAACTCTGTCTAAAGTGACAAGAGCCAAAAAAACAAGTTCCTATACCGCTAAACTGCAATCATAACTATGTTTTTGTGAGGAATGTAATTGCAACCAGATTACATTTTCTGTCAACAAAATGATCATATGTCCACAATTAACATAAATGTTGCAAATATGTTGATAGCTATCATATTTCTGTCCGCCAAACTATCTGATCTACAAGATCCCGTTTTCTCTTCTCTGAAAATATATCCAATCTTGCAGTTCAACATCCAGATATGTGACTGCAACTTTATAAACATCTTTGTGGTTTGGTTGAGGCACACATGGGACTGGGTTCAGGGAAAGATTGTGGGCTCAGCTAATAGAAAAAAAAACACTTCACACACATCATCTGCATGACAATTTAAACACAAACACAATCTGTCTCAAACCCCACCTGTTTACTCCCTCCATTCCCTCTGCTCAAAGCTCAACCCTGATGCCATACCATTCCACTCTAATCACACTACTACAAAAAAGGAATTCAGCCTGAATGTACTGTATTTCACACTAACATCCCGAAGTACTGGAAAGAAATTGGAAGTAGGGTGATGATCCCTCCTTTTTAAAAAATATCCACGCTGTACTCTTTCCAAAATCTGCACTCTTGTGGTTTTTGCTTGGTTATGCTCCACTTTGCTCATGCACACTTTTTTGTAATGGCTCTTAAATTTTTATTTATTTTTTCAACATAAAACTTTAAAATAAAATCTAAAAAGCATGTTGGAAAATGGGCGGTCTAGTGGTTAGCACTGCCGCCTCACAGCAAGAAGGTCCTGGGTTTGATTCTGGGGTCGGCCAGGGCCTTTCTGTGTGGAGTTTGTGTGGGTTCTCTCTGGGCACTTTGGCTTCTTTCCACAGTCCAAAGACATACAGTCAGGTTAACTGGAGACTCTAAATTGCCCATAGGTGTGAGTGAGAGTGTGAATGGTTGTCTTTGTCTATATGTGGCCCTGCGATGGACTGACAACCTGTCCAGGTTGTACCCTGCCTTTGGCCATATGATAGCTGGGATAGGCTCCAGCACACCTGCGACCCCTATGGAGAGTGGTCCAGAAAATGGATGGATGCCGAAATTTCAACATTCCTTCAAATTTATACATGAAAAAAACAATTAATGAATACAATTATTTTTACCATGTTATGGTTTACCTAGTAGGCCTCATTAATTACATTTTATTGCTGTGCCCGCTGCTCCAGAATACCAGAATCATGTGCCAGCTGTCTACCTTGATGAAGTGAATGGACAAAAACACGTTTTCTCATCTGTTCATTGGAGAAGAAGCTTCAGTTGATGCTTAAGTCACATGCTTCATTTATCATTCACATTTCTTAGCAGTGCATTGTTGCTGCTACATAAGGGGCTAACATAAGGAATATCATTCAGCATCAAGCGCACAGAGATGCAGCCATGTACACATGCCAAAATGAAACAACACATTAGTGTCTTTAAAGCTGATCACAAAACGGCATACAGTACAAACAGAATACACAAATGGGAGCCATTATCAGCCTGATTTCTCACTACATACACATATACACACACACAAGGACCACCCAGACCACAGTATTTCTTTCATCTCATTTAGATTTACCCAAAAGAGGATATGAGCTCATCTTTGAAGGCAGTTACCACAGAGAAATGTTTAGCACAAATCAACTGGTCAGAATAAGTCCAGCAGGCTATGAGTTTAAACTGGTAACATGTTATACCAGGGAGCTCGCATCTGGTGATACTGAAGTGAAGGCATTTTAGTAAAATCCAGTGGGTTTGAAATAAACATCAGATTTGTCTAAAACAACAACAGTGTGCATGGCGAATGTTGTAATGCTACTATGAACACAGTATCTCATCAGATGTGTTAGCTCCTGTTCACACGGTAAATTTATCATGTGTTTTTATAGATTGTGAGTGAGTGAGTGTGTTGTCCATTCAGTCTGTGTAACTTCACTATTCTGAATATCATCGTAGTTTTCATCTATGTCAATAAGCCAAAATTTGCCACCTGCAAGAAATTCTAAAATATGTTATAAATTAAAAGTATTACCACCTTATAAAATATTGTGCCTCTTTCTTCTTACATTCTAGGCTGATCTCAAGGAGCGATACTCAGTCAATGAGCTGCTGGCTGACCTAGCAGGCTGCAGGGCAACTCGTGTTTTGCTGTTTGTGGATCAGAGCTACAGTGGTGTGCTTTCCAAGAGGTTGCGAGGCTCCCAAAAACACCTCAATGTGGTTCTGATCCAGAGCCAGACACGGCATGGTCACAACCACCAGAACCAGAGACTGAACCCAGCCTGGGAGGACAACAGCTGGTCTCTCATCAGTCCTGCTACCTGCCTCCTGGACCATGTGGGAAAGGTAATTTATCATATTTAAGTTTTTATTCCTATTACTTTTTCAAATAATCTTCTAATCTCCACTTGCACTACTGATTTTATCAGGGTACAGAGATGTCTCGCCTCCTGGAGCCATGGGCCAGCCTTTTAAATGTGACACTGGCAGGAGCCCCCTGCAATGCCACACCACCTCTGACTGATGGCGAGATGCGGCGCGAGTACCAGGGCTGCCAGAACTTGCCGACCGCGCTGTGGCACCAGAAACACAGGAGGACCAACTGAGAGAGCAAGAAACACTGACACTGACTGAGAGAAAGAAAAAGAGAATGACTGAGGGGACACACACGCACACAAGCGTTTGCATTACACACAAGCATATATGACAGCGTGTCTTATCTTAGGACTTTAGTTTCAGAGTGCTTGGTGGACACTGGTGTGTGTTTTTCTGTCCTATCCCTGAACTCAGACTGTAACTATGGCCATGACAGCCCATCCCAACGGGAGTGTCCTGAACACCATGTTAACTCTGTGTGTGTGTGTGTGTGTGTGTGTGTATAAGCGTGTGTTTGTGAGTTCAACAAGAGGACATCTTCTCTCAGAGACCATTGCTAACTCACACTTGGGTCAGTGTGTTTTCTGTGTGTGTACACCACATCTCCTGGGCACTTTAAAATTTCAGATCCAATCATCTATCTCTATTTTTATCTTCTGACAGTTATTTTTCCTCCTTCTCTTCTCTCTTTCATCTCTTCCTCCTCTATTCATTTTGTCCTTTGTGTCACCTTTTGTCAGCTATTTTCTTCCCACCTTTCCCTCTTTGTCGTCTTCTCTAACCTTGTTTCTAATGTAATTTCATCTTGCTGCCTCCTTTCCTTTGTTTCATAGTTGCATGTCTCCTTTCCTTCAACTGTCTCTCATTTTTTCCTTTGCCTTCTACTCTTACATTTCTTTTTGTTTTTTCTTCTTGCATTAGATTATATCTCCTTAAAATGTTTTACTTTGCCCCCAGTATTGTAATTTTTCTGGAGAGATACAGAAATACAGCTACAGAGACTATTCGCTTTCATGTAAAATCCCCATTTGACTCAATTACCTAAATCTCATTCATCTTATTACCTTATTGTTTAGTGATGAACATAAAAGTGAATACAGCGAATCGTTCATGGCTATTTAGTGGTCTCTGTTCTAAGAGCAACTAAATCCCAGATCTAAGAAACAAAGCTGGCTAATACAGTGTCCTCAGAATGGTGGCCAAATCCCCCAAAATAAGGCCCAGGTGTAAAAAAAGTTGAATTTTCAAGCAGAGTAGTGTGTAAAGTCATTTTTATTTTAACATTTAGAGGTGGGGAATTTGTGCTATGGAGGAGGTAAAGATAGTGAGACACGCACCAAGACAGCCAAGGACCGACAGACAGAAAGATTGGTTGCCTGTGATCATGATTAAGATATGAAGCACTGAGACAGCCCTCACTGCTACACAGACTGGCTATAGCATTTTAATAAGGGCACATGTGCAAGTGGGTGCGTGTAAGTACGTGTGTGCTCCATCACACAGACAGAGACATCACATGAAATGCACACGTTCTAATATTAACCGTCCCTACACTAACAACGTACATGTTGCCCTGTATCTCTGGTGGTTCTATGTGATTTCTGACTACTATCTTTTCTTCATCACAGTAACCACTCAGTATACTGCATACCACAGCACAGTGTGCTTCTCCTCCCTCTCTGCTGCTTTGTACCAGTGTTTGTTGTTGTACTGATTTTTACATTAGACGTTTGTTTATTCAAGAGATGAAAGTTGATCAGAAGAGGAACTTTCCAAACGCGTGGGACGTTTTGGAACAGAACTGTGTCCAGCATGTTGACATGTGCATATTTAGTTTGTGTTTTGATCTGTACAGAATTTGAGATGTAATTTAGCTGAAATGTTTCTAGTTGCATGCAGCAAATCACAAAATATAGTCAATAAAGGAGCTTTAGAAACCAGGAATAGACATGTGATTTATGTGTTTGTTGACCTGACGTCTGTTGGTGCTCAGGAGCTTGGACATCCAACGGAAAGACAAACAAAAATTATCATAAATAATCAGCTTAATTACTGTGTTCTGGATCCCACACACCAGAGTTTCATTAACTTAGCCATGACAGACCTTCCTATTTCTTTCCTTTGAAAGAACAAAGTGGTGATCTCAAAAACACCAAAACGAATGGAAGACCATAGAAAACAAAATGACAAAATAGCTCTTTCTGCAGAGAATAAATAAAACCCTTCACAGCAGGATGACCACACAAGAAAGACAACAATCATGTCAGAGGATTTACCTCGTGCAAATAAGATAAAAAAACACATGTACACCTAAAAAACAGGAAATGACTCCATCATCCAGTTGACAGATGAGACAAAGATCAATTTGTACCAAATTGTAGAGTTTTATAAAGATATGAAGGGACTGCCCACCTGTGAACCTGTGAACCCATACCATAACACTACCACTACCTAGAGTCAGGTAGTGGTAGAGTTATGGTATGGACATGTTTGACATCAAAACAAACTGCTTCTCTTGTATTTATTGATTATGTGGATAAAAGCAGCAGGATAAATTCGGAAGTATTTTGAGCTATACAAATGCTTCAATTTGTTCAACAATGACTCACAGTGCAGTGGACAATGACGCGCAGAATACAATGAAAGCAGCCCAAGATTATAGACCCCAAACACAAGCAGGAAGTGAAGATAGCTGCAGTAAATACCAGTCAGAGCATCACCAGGGAAGAAAGCCAGCATTTGCATGGGATCCAGAATTTAAGTCTGTCATTGTGTGAGAAAAAATAAGTCTATTTCCTGCACGAGCCATCCAAATATTTTGAACCACATCTTAAACTGACAGTATACCTATCTCCTAATTCAGATAAAACTAGATACAAAATACAACTGGCTGCGGTAACCATTAATACCTTATATACATAATATATACATAATGTAGTGCTTTAATAAACCACAACGCCCATCACCTTACACTTTACGGGCAAAATCCATGGCAAAGTTGTTTGAGTCTTTTATTGCTAATGAGGCACTTCTCACTGAAAAACTTCCTCCATCTGTCTCTCTCCTTCTGACCCTCAGGCTGCAGAGATAGTTTTACTCCAAACAATAACCTTTGACACTGGCACTTTTAGCCAATCTAGGATGTTTTTACCAAAACAATCTGAGTAACATAATCACCTCAGCTTTTAATGACTCAGGTGGAATCTTCACCAGCAAATTGTTTGGCCACTGACTCTGCTGCAAAGGGGCTTTCACCTTGACATTTACCCGATCTGACCCATTGTTCATTACAACATTACTACCATTCTGCAGAAAAAGTTCAAAAAGGGGTGGATATCCAAACTGAACCCAGTGAAACCTGTTAGTACCCGAGGGTTCATGGGGTTGGTCAGGATTTCCTCAGGATCAAGGAAAACTGGGGAACAAGGGTCACGTTAGAAAACCAGCACAAACCACGTCCAGTTCGGGTCGCGTCAGTTCAGTTTGATTTTCCATGAAGTGGAGCTACTTGAACACTGTCAACCCAGTTCTACACCTGCCAACTTTCTGCACACATTTGAAATACAGTTTTTCTATATAATGGATACGTGTGTGACGTACATGAGATTGGCTTAGCACGGATTCAAGTGTTTTAAATTAAGTTAATTGGTATCCGTTGGTTTAGAAAATGTGGTGAACCTTAAAGATTGTAAAAAACTGCAAGTTACTGCAAGAGTCAAGTTACTGTATACTGTGATTGTTAAGACATGGTTGGTAGTAAAAGTCTTTAACTCCCAAAAGAAATCCCTGTTATGCTAACGGTTCATAGCTGTTACTACTGTTGGCTTTTAATCTCAGTGTCATTTGGCAGGTATGAATGACAACAGCACATGATGATAACAGCCTGTGTTGTTTTCTCCAGACTTTAATTGCAAGTAAAGAAACTTTATTTACTACAAATGTATTTTTAAAATATTAATATATATAAAGTACTCATTCAACAATGTCCATTACTCTGTTCTTTGTAAATTGTCTTCAGTCTGTGCTTCTGTTTGTGGGGGTAGACTTTTCTGTTGTTTCATCCACATGGCTGCATATAGACCGCCATGGTCCAGCAGCTCCTCATGTCTGAACAGGAAAATAAAACATGGGAGAAAATCACATGAGACAACAAATA
>OMLM01007473.1:82522-96669 GCA_900302695.1 Helostoma temminkii
GACAACAAATAACCAAAACTACATCTTAAAAATGGGTTAGTAGCTTTTATGTCAGTGATCACCTGTTATATAACACTTCCCTCTCAAAATGCAGGTCAGATTCTTTAGCTTTAAATTCAATTTAGTCCATATACATCGCGAAATAAAAGTAACTTGGAGGACTTGTAAGATGTAATATTTAAAACCTTACAGAATTATATGGAAAACATATATACATGTACAATATACATGTACAAATTCAGTGCTTTGAAAAAAGATTGTATTTTAATTTTTGTAAAAATTGCATTTTTTAAATCATAATTTAATTTATTAAGGGGAAAAATAAGCTGTCAAAACCTGCCTGGTCCTGTGTGAAAAAGAACTCTACCACCTTACTTGTTGTGTCTCCTCTTTCCACTCATCCAAACCAGTCATGCCAGATGGCCACCCATTGCCTGTTGCATTTTGCTGCTCAAGATGGCTTCATTAACCCTTACCTAAGCTTAATATGTAACGTGCCTTAAGATGATTTTGTTTGATTTAGTAATCTTTAGCGTTCAGGGAATAAAATGTAACTGGATAAAATTGAGCTCCTAAGCTGAGGCAGACATAAAACATTTTTAATGTAATTTATCCAAACTGTATGTACATATACCAACCATTTATTGTACAGTCTTTTAAACAAATGTTTTAGCTTCAACATGTGGTCTATTAAAATGTTGTTTTTTTTACCTTTCGTAAAGTGCATAACAAATAGATGAAGTAAAAAAAAAGAAACAAAAATGAAGGAAAAGGAGCAGGCAGAGGACAAGGTGGGTCATTAATAATGTCTTGTGACACCAGTGCTACTTTAAGAACAAAGTTGAGCTGTCTGAAATCTTGCTGCAGACTTTAACCAACTTTACTATGAATTAGTAAAACCACAAGTCTGTTACTGTCTGGACAACCAGACAGAAAGAGAGAGAGGGGGAGGTCAGAAATAGAGAATTCAAATAGCGCAGAGAAAAAGATAGAACGAGTTTATGGAGAAGAAACACATGGAAACTAAAAGAAAAGCAAAGCAGGAATGGAAAGTAAATTATGAAACGTATGTGGATAGAGTGAAAGAGTCATCAGTCACTTCTTTTTCTCTCTGTTTTGTCCATCCACAGTCACATCCTCACCTGAAAATACAGCTTTCTGAAAGGCTCTATGTATCTAAAAACACTAGTTCCTCTGACGCCATTTATCACTGGATTTAGCTTCTTTCTCCCAAGAATAGCCACACCGAAGGGCATCCTACCCCTAATTATTCCTACACTAAGATCAGAGTGAACTCAAGAACTTATGTTTTGATAAAAAATTCTCCAGCAGACAAACAATATCACAGATTTCCAACAGTTTATCAACAACTATCCAACATGCTTTATTAGTCTTCTGACAGTTAACTTCCCTTCCAAGCTTTTCTTTAAGATTTTTAGATAGAATTTCAGCATCCAGATCTGGAGCACACACTCGCCCATTTAGTCAACAGTTGTTACCAACCACAGAGGTTTTTCTTTTTTGCGACTGAGAGAAGCTAGACATAATTCTGTCTTAGCTGCAGGATTCTCCAGTTGCCAACCCTTTTTAACTACTTGACTCCACTTTGGAGAGTGTGATGAAAATTCTGCTCCACCAAGGGTTCTAGCGGTGGACACATCCTTGCCCATCTCCAGGGCCAAAGTCTAGTTTAAGCCTCCAGGAGTTGTACCTGACATGGGAGTGTCCCCAGACAACAAGCTGTCGCCGACACCTCCAACCAACACCTCAAATGGTACCCAGTGCCAGGCCTGTGGGACATACTGACACACTCATCAATAGTCATAGGGATAGCATCTAGATCTTCACTAAGAATAGTTTGTAGCTGCATGTTGTGCTTCATGGCACAGACCTCAGCACGCAGGTGCTCAGTTCTTCCTAGTAGGCTTCAAACATCTATGCTGTTAAATGTAAACGGCGGCAGTTCATCCAGGTAATTGGAGATAAATCTGGATATATTCTCACAATGCTCATTCACTACCTAACATCTTTCAGAAGCTGGGAAATGCACCTTTGTAGTAGTAGGGAACAGTTCATACAACACTTTCTTTGAGGACTCAGTCCCCTCGGGGTTAAATGTATTTGCAGCCACTAAGATGATCTCATCCTGACTCATGGTCTTGTAACATCCGCCATGTTTCTAGACTTAAGATCAGTGCTAAAGTCCAGTTATTATCAGTGCTACATTAGAGGAGTCAAGGTTTAGCTAAGTGTGAGCTGCCGTTCAGTTGAATTTTATTTTTGTTGAGTTCCAACACAACTGCCATCACCAATGCTTTTAAATGTAAGTGAAAAGATGTAAGTGAAACCAGACATCAGATTCTTTCCTCCACCTTCAACAAGGTGGAGGTCTAAAGTGTGTATAAAGAAGGTTTTGGGGACAACATCTTTGCGTTTTTGACAGTGGTGTAAAACAATAAAGGTACAAAGAGTTGAACCATTGGGATTAGTTAGCAGAACACCCATTATAATATCCTCTAAAGTGTGGAGAACGTTGGAAAATGGCCTGTTATCCAACCACCTCCTTGCAGCTTCTATATTACTAGATGCAACACTACATTAGTTAAAAAATACATTGCATTATAACATTGATGTAATTACAATTGCCTACAAACAGACTCAGCAGATGGGGTCTGTCCCAATTCCTTTACAGATGTTTACTGTGATGGCACAGTTGATTGACCATGAAAAAAGAGGTTAAACCTATTGTTCAGCATAGACGAAAGACAAGAAGCGTCTAAACTGGATTTGCATTGTTTGCACATGTAAGCAGCATTTTCTTAATTAGCGGATAGTTCACATAAAGCACGTTAAGCCCAGGACAGCCTGGGGACAGGATGAAGCCTCTTCCTGCCTGTGTTTCATGATACACTCCCACACTTTGCGACAGAAATCATGTGTAACCCGACACCGGAGGTTAAATAGGTCTGTCCTGTGTTTACATCACAGTGTCAATCAAAAGATCAATGGTTTTTGGTTGGTGCTGCCTGCAGGGGCAAACTCACTTCTGCAGTGAGGGGTGGGTAAACGCATGCATGCACTGGTGCAGCCCTGATTGTGGCCACCTCATCTCTCAGGTGTGTTCTTGTCGATACCTTTGCATTATCCTTTGTGTACATCTGTAAGTGTGTGTGAAATCAGTATGTGAAAAGAAAGTATTCATACCCAGCTCCTATATCAAAGGACTGAACACACTGGCAGTTAAATGGCAGCTTTAATGTGTTTGTGTGTGTGTGTTTGAGGGGGTTGCAGGGTCCATCAGCCTCTAGGGCTGAGACAGATACCTGAGGGTCATACACAAAAACACACTCTGAGGTTTTGATCTACAGATAATAAATTAGCCAGCACTTAGGACAACCACAATCATTCAGTTGCCTCCCCTCCAGCACACACACACACACCAGCGGCCATTGTTGGAAGATGAGCTGGAAATGGCCTGATAACATCTCACAGAACACTTACTTCTGAAATACCTTAAAATACTTTACAGTGAAAAACCAACCTCACCTTCCTCTCTCTGCTATCAGTCCGTTGTGAACCACCAGGATCTGGTCTGCTCCAACGATGGTGGACAGTCTGCAACATCACACCAACGTAATTCTTTTATTTTGTATGTTATTTAACAGATATGATACAAAACACAAAGGATGCATATGATAACTTTCGTGACAGTGAATATACTCCACCAATCCTATACGTATTTCAGAATTTAATGGATATTGTCAGAAAAGTCACAATTCACTACTAAGTACTACGTTAGCTCAACATCAACATTAGCATCTTACATCAACAGAAATTAACATTGCAACCACGGTAATATTAGCAATGGGGAGCGAATTATCAGAGCTGATGTGGCCTCTGGGGTGGCACTATTCCCTAATATCTTCAATCCACACTCACTGCCAGAGACGGACGTTGCCATTAGGCAAAGTTCACCAATTGCTTTGGGCCCCAGGTAGTTGATACCTGATGGTGAACACCTAATATGAAAGCTTATGGTTAAGGTTATATTTTACTATTCATTAATCAATTGTGTTAATTTAAAAATCCACATCTAAATGGCATCAGCATGCCTATAATTCACAAGTAACTAGTGTCTCACTTCCCCCCACGCCTCACTTTCCGCCCTAACGCAAATAGACTATTGCAAGTGTGCATCACACAAGGAAGTAGTTCAGGTTTAACTGTGACAGACGCTGAACTAAACTAAACAAGATGGAACTGGAAGCAAAACTTTCAGAGGCAAGATAGATAATAACCTTTCGAAATATAAACAAAAGTCCAAAATGCTTTCTTCATTATCTATGAACTCCCACTAGCCTACATTGCTAGCCCATAACCCACTAGCACGTTAATTAGTGGCTTAGTCATTAGCAGGCTAATTCAACTCAGAACCTAAGTGAAAAAACAAGGAAGTTAAAGCGGTTAGCAGCATATGGTTCTTTGTTTTTTCAATGACTTAACTGATTGATGTTTATTTGAGTTATATTAAACAGTAGGCAGCTCTGTGTGTTTTAAACAGCGTTTTATAGAATGAACTAGAACAGATGTTTTAAATTATTTTTTAAAAATAAGATGTCATTGTGGTTTAGGGCAATTAAAGTGTGTTGAGATGTGTACTGTCTGGGAGTCCAACATGGATTTACTGTCACTGATTTAGAGTGTAAGTGTCTTGTAAAAGAAGTGTGTCCAGATTCCCACTGCCATACTTGTGTTGCCACATTTTGTATTTATTTTTAAATAAATATGTTCATCTGTTCTGTAAAAGTTAAATATGTTGCCATTCCACAATAATCACTAAGAGAAACACACCAAAACATTTGAGCTGTTATGTTTCTATCATACATGTGCAGTAAACAAATCTCACAATGACACAGCTGAGTATATTGCTATGGTTGGAGAACTCTGTATGAACCTGTCTGTAAATTATTAATGTTAATATTTATGACAGCTGTCTAATGAGGAGAGTCTGATTAAAGACACTCTGTGAACTGCTCTCAGTTTTGTTATGTGACCCAGTGAGAAATCAGAAACTGTTATCTTTTAAGATGTATATATGAAAGTTTTCCATAGATGCCTAGCTGTGTGTTTTTAAGTCAAATTTATGAATCTGAAAGTAGCGTTTTGATTATAGAAAAAAAATGATCAGAGCTTATGTCTCCCCAAACAGCGTGATGTCACTTTAGGCTACAGCAGAACCACAACTCTGCTCCAGTGTTTCCGAGAATATCTTTGGACATCCACCTTCAATATTTGATAGAAAGCCTCGGTCACAGGTAGGAATGTCTCTCCCCAGAGAAGGCACACATCACAGGCTGTATACTCAGGGTATATAGTTCATGTCCTGGTTTTAAGGTTAGTTTCAGAATAAAATGTACTGCATATCTTCTCCTCAGCTGGGATGCAAATTCAAAATTCTTGTAACAATTTATTGCATACTAAACTACCTTAACCACTTAATAAGTGAATCTGAAACAAAAATATCAGCACTTTCTGTGAAGGCCTCATTTCTTTTTCTGTAAACAGTGCCATAATGTCCTTTACTAAAAAGCTCTACTTTTGTCTCATCTGTCCACCGGACGTTCTCCCAGAAGGATTGTGGTTTTGTTGCATAAGTTTTGGCAAACTCCAGTCTTGTTTTTTTATGCCTTTGTGTCAGCAGTGGTGTCTTACTGGGTCTCCCTGTGTCCTGTGTCTGCAGATCTGCTTGAATTTGCTTGGAAGTTAATCGGGGTTCCTTATCCACCATGCGAACAATCCTTCGTTGTAATTTTGCTCTTCGTCCATGTCCAGGGAGGTTAGCTACAGTGCCATGGGCTGTAAACCTCTTGATGATGTTGCTCACAGTGGACACAGGAACATTAAGGTCTCTGGAGATGGACTTGTAGCCTTAAGATTTTCCATGTTTTTCAACATTATCTTTTCTCAAATCCACAGACAACTCTTTACACTTCTGTCTTTTCTCCATGCTCAGTGTAACACACAACACAAAGGTTGAGTCAACTTTTCTCCATTTTATCAGGTTTCTGTGGTTACTATATTGCCCACACCTGTTGCTTGCCACAGGTGTGTCTAAATACAAATTATGGGAGCATCACATGCTTAAAAAACAATGATTTCTTACAAGGTGACAATTTTTGGGGAAGTGTTGCATTTTCAGAATTGCAAGGGTGCCGTGGCCATGACTGTATTTAGGTACATATACACTGTAAATTATAATTAGTTACCCCAACTTAAAAAAAACATGCAAACCAAATCTCTTAAAAAAACAAGTAAATTTTACTAGAATTTTAATTTTGTACTAACAAAAGATATATGATGATAAGATGTTATATTTAGTAGAGTACACTTACACTTGATAACCAAGTCATGGTAACTAATTTATGTGCGATGGGAAGCTATTAGAATTGTAATTGTGCAGACAAGTGTTACTTCTGCACCTGCATTCTCTGCACTGATCAACACATTCGGCAAAGTTTACATTAGTAAATGCTGAGTAATGTTTCCCCTGCAGTGGTCTGGTAACCAGACTTTGCACTGTTCATCTCCACAGTCTTTAATGTTTGCACCTTCTGCTACTGTTCTGTAATGTTTAGATTTATGCATATTTGTTAATGCATTCAGTAGTTTGTCTTAGTAACGTTGTTTGTTAATGCTTCTATAACCTGGACTACAGTACTTTGCATTTCCCACTGCTACTGGAACACTGTTATGGTTACCTTGCAAAATTAAACATTGTGTCTTAAAATAAATAAAATTACCAACAACTTAATTCCATTGAACTGTTTCAGTGTTACAGTGTTGTGCAGAGCCACCATTACTATTAATAAAAAAAAATTCTAGTAAAATTAACACATAGACATGGTGTTAGTGGTATGTGTCTCTCTCACAAGTGTTACTCTTTCCTTTTTTAGTTTAGTTTCATGTATTTGTTCTTTAATTTACAAGCCAACAAGGGTGCGTGTGGGTAAGATCTGCTAACCGTTACGTATATAAATAATTTTCCACCACAAATGATTTCCTGTTTCTACTCTGGTCACCTCTGCTTTTTTGGTGGCAAACACACAACTCCATTTCTGTTTTCAAAACTTGTTATTTGCATTTCCAGGAAGAGCAGTCAGAAATGAATCCAACATGCTGGAGTGCAGAATGGTATGAAGAAAGGTTTACTACCACTTATATCGCAGCATACTGCAAATACATGGTGAGGTGTTCTTTGCTTGATTTTATTTAACAGGCTTGCCAACATATATTGGAGGAGGGACAGATACTCTGAGATTGATTAAAGAGAGATCTGATCTTACCCTTCCAAGACTAAATCATGACCTTTTCATTTCATTAAGGACCAGACAGATTCAGTCAATACACTGCCCTGATCCAACAACGAGACTCCATCTGTCGCTGCTATTGAAAGATTAAAAAGCTTCTGGATCAACTTATTCAAAGACCACTAGTCATCATAACAGGGAGGGAGACATGCACCATACAATTAACTAAAAAACAAGAAATGTTGACCTAAAGAAAAAGAAAGAAACAGATGAGTCATCACACATATCCTGCCTGAATAATAATAAAAATAAATGGGCAAAGTGATGTCAGTGGTTCTCTATTACCTTCATCTTACAGTGATATTGAAAAATTATACTTTATACTAAAATTACATTAGTGTGACATTTGAATAATGTCTTAAAAACGAGAACAACAGTATTAATTGGCTATATGCTTCATTATAGTTTCTTAGTAAACTAATCAGCGAATCCATCTTCAATAAAGCAGGTGTCAGGCAGAGTTAATTTTTGTAACTGCCACAAATGTGTGTATAGGAAAATGCACTTTAGAAGCCATGAGAGTTTTAGAGTTTTCTTTAACAAAACAATGACCACAACAGTTTAGAAACTGCAAGTCTGTGAAATTCCTCATAGCTTTTGGTACCAGTGTTAGTCATAGTTGACTGTAAAACATGTTTATATGCATGAGTCAGAGTTTCCACACAGGTGGGCACATCTCATTAAGTCTGCTTTTCAAATTGTACACACAGTAGGGCTTTCTAGTGTACATGCAAATCTTAGGAAACTCGAAACTGAATTTGAACAGACTAAACAGAATATCAGTGCATTTTGGTGTAGTGTTGTTTTATAACTTGCTGATTGCTCCTAAAAGTCACCAATTCTAGGTCTAACAAAACTGTAGCAGAGAAAATGGCTCCATGTAGAAGAAAAAGACGTGTAAGATATTAATACAACCAAAGCGGGAGATTCTGAACTTTAAACTTCTCACTTTTGTCCACTTGATCAAATGGCTCAATATTTTTCCATACAATATAATGTTAGTCATGGAACAATAAAAAACAATCAGCTTTATGAGGCCATGATGAAAACTGGGTTCACGTAGTGTAGCAGAAAGCAGCACCAGTGTTTGAGGCTTTTAAGTCTTTTTCAATGTCACTCTGACTGATGAATAACCAGACACCTGTTTCTTTTACTTTTGTTGACCTGTCATCACGCGTCACCTCATATCCTTCAATAAGCTTTTCATTTAATCTCTCCATCCCTCTCTTTGTGCCTGCTGTAATCCTGTTTTGCTTTCAACACATCCGTCTTTTCCTTTCATCTTTTCTACTCGCATTTAGTTTCTCTTTTCAGTTTGGTTCTCTATTACCACCGCTACTGTAACCACATTGTAACACTGACCACTGTCCTTTGCAGAGCAGAACGTGTGTTTAAACACTCAGTGTCAAACAATAGAAACTCTTGTCCAGTACCAGTAACACATTGGACCATATGGACAGCACACCCTCACTGGCTGCAGCAAAGGCTGTGAAGCATCAGTATAACAAACCTGACTGACCAGAGATAAAATGCAAGCCACATATGCATGGTTCGCCAAAAAATTAATCTGATTCACCTTATATTTTCTTCTATCATAAACTTTAGGTTAACTTCAATAAACCTTTCTCTATCAACTAACTAGGTTAGGTGACGATGATAATTCCCTATAACTTGATACACCAAACTCTTGCAAAACATACAGGTAACTATCAAATATTAGCGTACAAACAGGTTATACTATACTTCCTCAGGCTAATGGTAAACTAATATTCTATCTAGGATATTAGCATCAGCCATTTGTATTTAGCTTAAAACAGTACTGAGCCTTGGCCGCTTATAGCTGCTGGGTGACTCTAAAGATATGTCTATATAGAAAGTGTAGTGTCAGCAGCATGTTAGTATAGTGTTAGCAGCGGGCTTTAGTCCAGCATGTGAGAGCATGAGGCATTATAGTCCAATAAAGTGTAGTTCATTTTCTTTTCTTGATTATATTGATAAGATTGTAGTACAGTTGGCAGAACAGCTTGTGCTACAATAAAGGTGGGGTGGAGATTTTATCTTTGTGATGTAAGACCATGGAGACAGCGGGAATGTACAGACAGGTTCTGGTACAGAAATGTGCACGTGGGTGGCACAATGCAAAAGCAAAGCCTGAAGCCAAAAAACCTTTTCTGTTTAGCTAATGCGTCAGATGAGCAATTTCTGGACAAGTGAGAAGACACTGTGTTTTAGTGCAGTATCCAGGTCTCATACACCCATGATATATATGCAAGATAAATATGTTTAAAGGCTAAAGCTAAGTTTAAGATCACAATTATTTACATGCTGACTGATGAGTACCTTGTCGGTTGCATGTAATGTGCAAATAAAACATGAAGCTGGCACACTTTCAGCATAGTCAAGTATTATTTTTGACATTTTTTAAGATTAAGTGACTGTGTATTGCATTGAAATGGGCTTTTTATCCAGTAATACTTAGCATCCAGCAGGTATAAATTGCAGCATGTGAATCCTTAACAATTAAACACATTGGCAAGCTTCCTACTTATGAGGATAGAAGCTTCCTTAAAAACAAGACATAGCTTGGTAGTAATGTCACCTGTGTGCGACCACTATAGTCGTCCTGTTGTTGCAGACCTTAGCCAGTGAAGCCTGGATGTTCCTCTCAGTCTGTGTGTCCAGTGAAGAAGTGGCCTAATAGACGAAACACAGTGTGTTAGTATTTTTTGTCTGTGATATTGTTAATACAGTTATTAGTTATCTAAGAAGATTTCTGGAGAGATACTGGATCAATCCCCCTCCTAGAAAGAAAATACTTTTAAATGTTCATATTCACAAATTTAGAAGCAAATTTTCACTGCCCCTGCATGTGTCCTGCTTGAAAAACATAAGGATCGCTCGTGAACCCTAAAGAATGTTCTCTCTTTCCGCACAAATGTGACCTAAAGGACCAATTAAATGAGGCAAAACAAAGACACTCGTTTTGTCCAAAATAAAATTAGTCTATCTTAAACATTTATGTGTGGCAACAGTGTGTGATCCTCTAGGATAATCAAATCATTTGCAGGGGAAATCTATCTTGCAATACAGGTTTATAGAAAAGTGACATGAACAGAGATTTCCTGAAGACCTTAGAAGATGAGTTATTCGTTCGAGTCTTAATTCACTGTCAGTCAGACCATGTACAAATTTAACATGTATACCTACCTTGGAGTGGTCAACCACTCTGCAAGGACATAAGGAACCCCAGCAAAATCTAGACCTCTAGTGTCTAATGTTAGTGTTCATGAACCCACCATCAGGAGAACATTGAGCAAGAATTGTTTTCATTGCAGATCCACTACTGTATTTACATTTTGGATAAGGCCTTATGCAAAACTAGATTATTTAAAGAATGTTATGTGGACAGATGAAAGCAAAGCAGAACTTTTTGGTTTCGTTGGTGGTGGCAGAATCATGATTTTGGCCTTCTTTGCTGCCTCTGGACTAAGATGACTCGCCATCATTAATGGTGCTATGAGTTGTGAGTTGTACAAGCAATTCTACTGGAAGAATTCAAGGCAAGACATACATTAATGAAGTGAAGCTCAACAGAACGCTGATTGTGCAGCAAGACAATAACTTGTTCTACAAAGAAAATGGTTAACACAACTTAAGGCACAGACATAGTGTGGTTGTAACTGTTTTGTAGAAGGAATAGATTAGAATCCCTAATGTGCAGGGCTTTCTTTACCAAAGAGTTGAAGTTATTGCCGTAACAGGCGATCACACCAATTACTGAAGGTCCACATACTTCAGCCACACACAAATATTTAAAATTGGATCATTTTCCACAACAATTAACTGAATAAGTAATTTAAATAAAATAGAATAATATATTTTAGTATGAGAACATCATTTATACAGAAACAAAGAATTCTAAGCGTTTCACAAACTTTCATCTGTTGGTTCTCTAAATTTATGAGCGTGTGTTGGCTTCTCCCATTAGACTAACCTCGTCCAGCAGAATGATCTGAGGTACTTTAAGGATGGTACGAGCAATTGCTACTCTCTGCCTCTCCCCACCACTGAGCTTCAGACCTCGCTCCCCCACCTCGGTGTCATAACCTGGTAATACACAATCACATCACCTTTCAGGTGGGAACCATGAAGTTACAGGTCTGCTTAAGCAACAAATGTGTCAAACAACTAAATCATTTTCATTTCTGCACACACCCATGCCTAACCCTTAGGAAACTCCAGAATCCTGGTGTGTATGTCTGCAGCCATGGCAGCTCTCTCCACTTCTTCGCTGGTAGCAGTAACTCGGCTGTAGCGAATGTTGTTGCCGATGGTGTCGTTGAAAAGGACTGGATCTTGGGGAACCACGCCAATGTGTGACCTCAAAGAGGACTGACTCACCTTAGACAGGGAAGAAAAATAAGGGAGAGGTTCAGTCATAATAGTTCTAAAATAATTTGCACTTGCTATTTTCCCCATCAAGTGATCTGTGCTGTGCTTTTGTGACATAGATCAAGTAAGAGATTTATAGCACCTAAAATACTTTTATGACTCACTATTCATGGCAGACAAAGTAGCTGAGTTTAAATTGGGTTTATAGGATAGTCAAATCTGCAGGTGACAACATGTTAGATGCAGTACAGGGAAGTAATGAATTATATGATATAATATAATAATTTCTCCCTAATGTAGCTTTTCTGTCAAATACCATTGTGATGTCATTGGTATCTTGTAAAGCTATGCTTTCAAAGTACTGCAGCTACAGTAGCCAACCTTGGTTACATGTATGGATATGAACAGGGCAAGTGCCCTCTTCTTTTTCCATCATTCTGTCACACATTCACACTCATCATGCATCTACATACATAAATGTTGCATGGCTTAAATCATCCTATACTATATAATGCACGCTGCCCCAGGTCACAGACAGCACATTTTCTAAACTCATGTCTCTCACTGCCTGTCTCTCTCTTTCACTCTGCATCTTTTTGAGGTTTTAATGCAGCTGTCTTTACCATCAAGGATTCTTCCTTCTTCTTCCATCATACTTTCATTTCATTAGGCAATTTAAAAAACTTTGCCGTGTTGATTTAGGCTGCAGTCATTTTATTAAAATTATGGATAAAAAACCACAACACAAAGGGTGAATTTTGTATGAACTTGTGGTAAGCTGTATTGCATCCCAAAGGAAATGGGTTTACCAGCATTGTTAAAATAATTTCTTCCATGAATACATTCACATCACCTTTATTGTTATGTAATAAATATGTTTACAATGACTGAGATCTGATCAAAGGGAAAGACACATATGAGTCACAGGCTTTCACAACCTGATTGTATCTGTCTTTATTTGACTGTTAACAGCAGATGCTTTGGGGGTAAAATCATACAGCCGTCCCAGCGAAATAGCTATAATGTGTTTCCGCATTTAAGGATAAGCATCTTCTCAGGACATTATGAATCTGGCTCTTGATCTTTCCAGAAATAATTTCCGGTTTTCAAAAACGCTCTACTCACTGTGCAGTACTTTGTGAGTCTTTCCTGTGGAACGCTTTCCTCTGCAGCCACAACAATACAAGTTCCATTTCCTGCATCAGCTTGGTTTGGCTGGTAATCACTCACTTTCCCTTAATTTGATCTTTGTTGTTTGAACAACACAGCATCTGTTTCTGGTAGACAGAGCTGTGACACTAAACGTTATAAAATGAGAAAGAGGCAGATGGAGGGGGAACAGTCAAACCACGTAAAGAAACAAAAAAGGGCTTTTTTCCATGTCTTTCGTTGAGACATCAACTGAGGAACAAAAGAGGAAATTCTAGTGTAAGACATCTGTTCTCACGCACAACAAATGGGCTAATGACTACCATCACAGTAAATCAGCATGATGATGTTTTTTAGGTATTACTTCACCAACCACACTTTCTACAAAATGTGTATCTAATTTCTGTTCCCATTGAAGTTCAGATGTAGGCACAGGTGGTCACAGAGGAGGCCGCCTGGATGGCTACTATAATAGGTTAAGTTTTGTTTAGCAAAGTTCACAGACCCTGATTCAAACCCGGGCGTTGAGTTGGAACAAAAGGAAAATATGTTTTTTAAGGAGGTTTTAAAGATTTGGAAATTATTTGAATTTCAGATTTGAGCATTGTAATTGCATGTTGACAGTCCCAGTCTGCCCATCTTTGGATCTCCTACCAGTGTTCTGCTACCAGTTGGATACACCCAGTGTCCAGAAGGTATCTTGATCAAACGTCTGAACCATCTCATCTGGGTTCTTTTGATGCAAAGGAGCAGGGGTTCTGTACCCTGTCTCTATGGCTGAACCCAGACACCCTGCAGAGGGTTTGTCCAGTTGCTTAACTAAGTGCTCAGATCTGACTCCTCTTTCCTGACAAACAGGAAATTGTGTAACAGAATAACAACAGATTCTGAGTAACTTGTCAACCTGGATGAATATAAAATAAACTAAACTGAACCTGCTGTTCGTTTCCCATAAAATCTAAAAAAATGGAAACTTGACTGACACCTTAAAACAGATGATTCACACCAGTATTCAGTAACCAGTCATTAGCATTAGGTTGTGCATAGACTCATCTAAGCTTTACATGTGGCTGCCATATGCTGGGACAAATGAATGGTACAGGACATATGGGCCAAATACAAACCCAAAGACCTGATGACTGAGCTACATCCAATGTTACAAAGCAAAGAACTGAACACATTTTTGAACCTCCTTCAAAGTTTTGAAGCCACAACATAAAGAGTTTAGTTAGTAAAACA
>OMLM01007474.1:0-52519 GCA_900302695.1 Helostoma temminkii
CACCCACACACGCCTGCCTGAACTAACCAAACTTTTGAAGGCCAGCTCAGTCACAGTCACACAATGGAGCTTTTGTAAGTGACTGCTCAACACTGCCAAGTGCATGCACAGCGAAGGCACACATTGAAAACTGTAGCACAAACACACATTCACAATGTAGCAAATTAATGTACCCTGACTAAATGCAGTACATGCATGTAAGACTCTGATGTTTTTTCCATCTTTCTATCCACTAACAGTGGTGTTTGAAAGTTTTCATGTGAGTCCTAAAACAAAGGAAACCCAGTTCAACTAATGAGAAAACAACGCTTCTTTATTTATTTATTGTGGAAAACTACCCAAGCTTAAATATTTTAGGTTGGAAAAAGCCTGCAAACCCATGTCAGTAAACTGGTCAGAACTTTTCTGCAACTGACTATACAAAAAAAGCGTCTGCCAAACGACTAAATGTAAGTGTAAATAACTTCAACTAAGCCTTTCTCGCAATTGTTTATTAGCATATCAGCTTGGAGGGATTTTAGCTCATTTCTCCTGCCAGAACAGCCTCCACTCAGGTGTGTAGGTTGGCTTATTTGCATTAACTGCCCGCTTAAGGTTCTACAACAGTAATTGTACAGGATAAAGGTCAGGACATTGACTTGACCATTGAAAAATATTACATTTCTTTAGATTTAACCAGTTTTGCTAGAACAACCTGTGTGTTTAGAATTGTTGACTTACTGTATGATCCACTCTATAACATTTTCCTATAAAATTAGCTCATACAACTGGCAGGTCCAAATCATCATTCTGCCTTGTTTTGTCTTTACCAAACATAATGGTTCTAAAAAGTTTTACTTTACAAACTTGTATTTTCGGGAGCATTCTTTGATTGAAGACTCAGACTTCTCTTATTTAAATAAAGAGTATATTTTATCACATAGTTGATCACCACCGCAAATAAAAAAAGCTATCACTCTATTGACTAAAACACCTTACTCCTCCTTCAAACAAACTGATAATGGATTAACTGCATTCCCTGTATCTAAATGTATTACTTGAATTGAAAATCATATTTATGCCGAAATCTAAAACTCTCAAGCACTGCAGACCACTTAAAGTCTGTCTGAGAGTGCTTTCAACACAACTGAATTTAACAAATCTCTTTTTCAATTTCAGTGTTTTAATACTTGACACACATACACACAAAAAACCCATTTCAGGCATGCAGTCTGGAAGGGGCTTAATGTGTTCCATTAATCTGATGGCATCTGAATGTGAGGGGCTAACATCTGAATGAGTACCCTGGTCACTTTTCTGTAAAAGTCGCAATCTTACTAGGTTGGAACCGTAACATTTATATGCCACTTCCAACACGGCATTAAGTCTGCATAAAATCACATTAATGTGCAGGCACCAGGATAATTATCTAAAGCAGAAGCTTACTTCAGCTTTATCAAATGAAGAAGTGAAGTCGGGGATGGCAGGGAGAAAACATGGGAGCTGCAGGACGGTATATCTCTAAGTTATTTCAAATAGTAATACAATACCTTAACAAATCTTAAACTTAATTTTGGAGAGAAATCAGAAAAAAAAAAAAAAAATCACATTGATGGAAAAGATCTAGAGGGAAAGAGCACTGAGGGAAATGTCAGTATCCAGCAGCAGATTGTAAAGCACTGAAAAGATCAGAAGATGACCAGCACCAGTCAATACAAAAATGATAAAACACTCTCATCAGTCTATTCATTGAGACTGATATGTCAGCCAGATTATGTGACACACAAGCTTTCAAATAAATTTAACGTTACCCTTTCTCTGAAGCCTAGGGTGCATGAATCAATTACTGTTCTGAAAAAGACAGAGTAACTCAGAGCATCAGACTGTTGTTGTTAAGTTAGGATTTATTGTATGTAATGCAATGTATGATAAATATCACACTCTACTCTTCAGGAGAGCATCCTGTCATCTTCAGTGTAACTTAGGACTGAAAATGGCCAAACAAAAACAGCTATCATAGAAACTCATCAGTCTATAGTTGGTTATGCTCTACAAAATATAGCCAAGATATTAAAGACTTCTTCAAAAAGGTGTACACTATATATATAACTGGATTTAATCAGGACAGAAGATACAGTGGAAGGCAGATCTGTCCAACAAAACAAGTGCTTATGAGTGAGAAACCAGCCTACACATGCACTGTGTGTAGAGGACCTAATAGAAAAAAAACCTTCCTAATGTTGACAAATCAGAAGAAAAGTTTGCAGTGGGCCAAGATGCACAAACAGTGGACTTTAGATGACTGGACCCAAGCAGTGTAGACCGACAAGTCAACATTTGCTGTGTTTGGATCCAACAGAATAACATACAGTACAAAGCTACAAATATGACAGATGCCTGCCTAACACCATAGATACAGCATAGAGGTGGAAATATGATAATCTGGGGAGAGTGGGCGATCTGCATCATGCACAAGGCATCCTCAGTCAGCAGGGATACCACTCCATACTGATGAGGCAGGACATTCCCTCTGGGCAGTGACTGGGAATAACTTCTTCCCAGCTGTGTAAGAATTATCTGCAGAAGAAAGTAGCTGCTGGAATACTGTCAGTAATGATTTGGCCAGCTCAACCATCAGATCTGAACCCCATCAAGCTAGTGTGGGAGAAGCTGGACCAAAAAGTTCCCAGAGATGTTAAGTACTTGTACATCTCATCAGAGTACTTGTACATCTCATTAGAGTACTTTTCAGTCACTGTCCAGTCCAACTCATCCCAAACCAACTGAATTAGATGATTATGGAGGCCAGGTCATATAATGTAGCACTGCATCACTCTCCTTCTTTGACAAATACCTCTTCAATAACCTACAAGTGTGTTTGGGGTCACTGTTGTGTTGGGATGGTTTGTCTCAGTTATGACTAACCCAACAGCAGTTGGAACAAAAAATCTCAAATTTCAGACTTGACTGAACTTGTGCTAAAGAAGTGATGAACTGTATTTGATCTTTACTGAACAGCTTTTTGCTATATATATATATATATATATATATATATATGTACAGTAATTGTAATGGGGCTACTGACACCATGCCCACCCTTCCTCTGCACAAGACAACTGAGGGTCTAAAGCAGTGGCCCACAAATAGCCAACTCCGTTCTGTCTCTGGATCCAAATCTATCTGCAGATTTTAAAATAACTTAAAAAGTATTAATAAAACTTGTTTTAAAGCTTATATTTATTTTTCATCTCAGAAGTGCTGTGTGGGTCCTTTCAGTTGTGGTCTACTCCCACCAGGTGAAAATAGTGTAGCAGATAAGTTAGAGCCAACATCAGATCCCCAGCTGTGATGGTAGGCAGAGGTCACTGGTTAAATTCACATTAAAACATGGAAAAATCATATCTTCAGGAAATCAAGGTGTCGAGCCTCAGAATCTAACAGATAGTGTAGCATGAGCAGCATATTAGCAGAGCAACAGCAGCTTCTGCTGCCTGTGAACGTTGCACACGAAACTAGTGGCTTATGCAAAATTCTCTATTTTAGTGAAGTGTTCTGAGATGAGTAAACACACAGTCATTTTTTATTCACCCTACAACAACTTACATCTCAGCAAAAACATAAAAGATGCATATTAATTTTCTTGTTAGGGCAGAAACCTAAATATGTTCATTGATTTTAAATTTCTAATAAACTCTTGACAAAGTATACTGTGGGGTTGAGTAACATTAGAATTTTGATTTATTGTTTAGATTCCACAATTGTACGAAAAAAACCTAAAACCTTCAGATAGAAAAAAAATGTTTACTCTTACTTCATTTAATCATTAACTGAACATTTAATGCAGCAGTGTAGCTGATAAAGTTGTTATCTCTGCTTTCTTTAGCTCTGAGCTTTGACTTGACACTGGCACAGGTGAGAAGTACCTGCTTAAGTATAATTTAGAAGTATTTGTACTTTACAGAAGTATTTACATTTTATATTACTTTTGCCCCACTACAGTTCAGAGGGGAATATTGTACTCTTAACTCCACTACATTTATCTGATATGTTTAATTACTTTGAAGATGTTGATAATTAAAACAGTACAGCAGTAACAATGTGTGGTAGACAGGCAACATTACAAAAGGAAAACTTTTACCATACAAGTACTTATCATGATCATGTTTTTTTTCCTACAAACAGTCCTCAGTTTTCCCTTTACTGTCAGAGAGGATGGTGTGTCGTGATTAACTGTCCCTGGCTCTACTGGAGGTGCCTGTGAGGTGCTGCCAGTGGCTGATTAGATAGTCTGGATCGAAGATCGAAACACTGTACAGTGTTTATGTTGATTTCTGTGCTGCCTTTAATTTTCTGTTCAGAATTAGCTTGTCCTTGTTTTATTTTCTGAAGTGAAGCCGCACTGTAATTCGCTCCATCCCTCACACACTGTTACTGTTTGCCAGCATTGGTTCCACATTTCGGTGCTGGAAAGCAAAGCAAAGCCAAAATTCTGTTTTTCGCCCGGGGTACATGGTTCTTTCCATTTCGAATTTGATACAAATTTGGAACTGAGTTTCTGTTTCCAACCCTAGCGTTTACAAATTGAAAACCATTCCAGGTGACTACTTTGTCAATATGATGAGAGAATGTCACGAGTGTGCCAAAGCTAAATGCAGCTACTTTGGACAATATAAATTATAATACACATTCTGGGTTATTTATCACATTTTTGTTGACTATATAATTTCATATTCGTTCAGTCATACTTTCTGTGTTGTACAATGTTGAAAATAATAAAAGGAAAGAAAAAACAATGAAGGAGAAGGGTGTCCAAACTTCTGACTGATAGTGTGTAGGTGTTTCCAACCTTTTTCTTGCCACTGTTTATATTGTGCGTCTGTGTCAGTGTGTTACTCCTGTGGTAGGCTGTGGTAGGCTGACAACTGCTCAAGGCAACTCCTCTTGTCAAATGAATGCTGGAAAAGGCTTCGGCCCACACAATGTGGTTTAGGATAAGAATAAATAACTTCCTATCTTTATACTCTATGACTGTTAATCAGCTATGAATTAAGAAAATATAGCCTTCACTTTCAACTTTAAAGTGTTATATTTTTGAGCTTATATGCTATGCATATATTCACAAGGAAGAGAAACAGTATAGAAACACTGCAAAAGGACTGAACTACATCCATTTATTATATAAAGTGAGATTCTCAGCACTCTAGTGCTACTGAACTGGCTGGCTGATAGTGTAATCCAGTCTGATCTAAATACATACAGATTTGTTGTACTGCAGCGACAAGTTATCAAAAAAAACATTTACATTCAGGATATATAGAGAAGGAAGGACATATTTTTCCACTGCTGTGACATGCTGGAGTCATGAGTCGGGATGAGATAAGATGAGATGAGATGCCAAGAAAGACAGCAACAAAATATAGTCTCCGTTTCCTAACATTCCCTTAGAGCTCCACAGTTTGGAAGACTTTTCATTATCTTCCAACTCAAACCACTCTCATTCCATGTACACAACTTACCTTTCACGTCTTCATATGACATTCCCCTCTCAATGTAAATCTGCCACCTCTCCTGAAAAGTTTAACCCCCATCAAGCTCTGCTTCACTCGTCTCTTAAGCACTGCTAAGCTCTCAAAATAGATCGTTTTCTGAGTTTCATTCAATTTAATTCCCTCTACTACAGTTGTCCTCTATCTTTCATTTCCTTCAGGATTCCTAAGTGTCAATCATCAGTTTTCATTTTAATTTCAGGCAGCCTGGAGCCAGAGAGGCATTTACTCTGCCACTGATCATCACATGCCATTCAGTCTTTCATAGTAATGGTCTAAACAAAGGTAATAAACATGTGAAAGGGATTTTCTCAGAAGCAAGACGTTAGACAGAAGACCAGACAAGCATGAAGACAACAAAGTAGATTACTTTAGAGTGAGCAATAGCAGAAAATTCTACCAAAAACAGAAGTTGATCATCTATTAACCATGAGGACAAATCCCATACTCTTTCATCCCATGCTGTTCCTGGAACGGACTTCAAATCCTTCTCTATGTTTGATGAATAAATGATGACAGCAGCTTTCTCCAGTAGTGCAACTGATGAAGATAAACTGAGAACAGTTTTGAATTTTTAAGTGACTGTTCCACAACTAACAAACGTCCCTTAATTTGGAAACCGCTTAATCAAATATGCTTTCAATGCACACAACATGACAGTGTCAAATCTGAGAGACAGGCATGCATGTGAATACACACTTTCTTGAGGGTTGTTTCACACACTACTGAGTCTTGTGCTGTCTGTGAACATTGTACCAAGGAGAAGAAGATTACAGGGTATGAGATGAGAGTGGGTTTGATAGCGAGGCATTAATAACAACTCACACAGCAACCCTACATATTGAAGCACACATTGTTACCAGTGTGAGGAACAGGGAGGAGGCAAGTGATGGCTCAAAAAACAAGGGTGTATTTGCTCTTTCTTTATATTTTGTTGTGTTGTAAAGCAGCAAATGAAATTAGGAAATTGGGAAGTGAAAGCTTTGTGTCGGGACAGGACAGTATTTAATTTACTGTGACACAAAGCTTTCACTTCCTAATTTCAAACAGATGAGGGACAAACAGATGAGTTGAAAGATGCAGTTCAAAACATCAGATCTGTCACACTGAATTATAATCCTATGTGTGAGCGTAATTTATAAAGATTTACATGTTTGTCATGACACGATCACCAAAAACACTTGCACTGCATTGAGGTTTTAAGGAATCGAGCACAACATCGCCTAATCTTACACAAATTTACATTTGTGCTGCACGCCCCACCTGCTTCATCACCCAGTGTTAGGCTTGCAAATCACATCCACTGCAGCAGAGACAGATGCTTTTTACAGAGTAGTGGTTTCCTTGCATTCACCGTGGCTGGGAGGGATACACTGTCTAGACAATACATACAGGAGATGCTGAACAATGACGTGATGGGGAAAAGGCACAATTGTATACACCTAGCAATTCCACAGCACAGTCTTGTAGCAGACTCTCAGAAGGTCTCAACATCCAGAGGCCCACTGCTGATGCTTGATATTTATAGGAACTCTATAGGGGATTTAGCTTTGTTTTAGTATGAATGGGCGCTGTGACGGGAAAGCAATGAGAGGATATGAATCTATGAAAACAAACACAGATGCTAAAGAAGTGACCAACTTTTTTACTAAAAAAAACTGATTCTTGTAAAGTCTGAATAGTGGACAAAGGTTTAAAGTTTCTACTAACTGTTTTTGTTTCTGTTGTTATAAGTATTTTCTGACTGTCACAAGACTGTTTGAGGAAAGACAGACAACACATTTTGACATAGCAGAAATGTTATTTTGCAATGAATATGTCAAGCAGCTAAGTTGAGGACAAACACAATCTGTGCACTTACAGAACTGGAGGCTCAGACTAATGATGGCCAGTGCTGCCCCACCCACAACCACCAGGAGGAGGAAGCGGTTACGAGCCAGCATCTTTTCATGTGATTGGTCCACGTCCCTGTCCGTCAGCCATCCAGATTTTGACGCATGTCTGCACTCTGAACACAAAATGCGAGTGAGCTCATAAGAAGGTGCCAACAATTTCAGATCTACATTTTTTGACATTACAACATTATTACCTAAGTTGTTTTGTTGTGTTATGAAGAACACCTATTATGCTAACCAGGAGCGGGAATGCTGGAGCCAATCCCAGCAGCCATTAGGCGAGGGACCCTGGACAGGTCTCCAGAGTGACAAAAGCTGCTTTCACACATGCGCTGGAATCCTGAACTTCTCCAGACGTTACCTAGTTCAGCTGCACGTGAGTCAGTCAACCCAGACATTAACCTGGACTTTAACCTGTGAGCGCCCTAGTACAAAGTCTGTGTAGTCTTTATCTCCAGATACGAACACAACAGGTAACTGTCCAGAGTATTCACAGCGAGCAAGTGAAAAAATCTAAACATTTCTTCAACTGATCCTAAGATGGTTTTACACTATTTTTATACTACAACCTATCACCATCATTTTGTGACATTTAATGCATTTCCAGAGTCATTAAAATTAAATTTCCTGTATTTTAAAGCCATTACCAAAACATTACCTGTATTTCAAGAGCCATTACCATTAAATTACCTGTATGGTACCAAGGCTAGCATCAGTTAGAGATTTCCTCTGGCCCCCTTAATATCTTTCAGACACTCAGTGACCTTACTGAACAGCTCAGCTGTGACTTATGATAAGAGTGTTTCTTCTGTGACAGATAATTGTAGAAGACTGGGATAAATGGCAGTTTAACCCTACTAAATGTCGTATGTTCAACAACTGTCTGTGTAATTTACTTTACTTACTTCAATTTACTGCATCTTATACTACAGTATGTGTGTTTCAGCTCAGGACTCTACCCTGTGTGTGTGTGTGTGTTAACTACTAATATAAATAAAGGTGCAAACAAAAGAGCAATAATGTTTAAAATACCAAGATGTCAAGTTACAACTTACAAGAAAGACACGAGGATTTTCCACCATAAACCCAGATGTTTTACAAGAAGGTTGGAAACCAAGCAGAAACACGGAGGAGGAACAAACGGAAAACTGAAGTAAATGTAACCCTACACAATAAACCCTACCATTACCCAGCCTAAAAATAATCTCAGCCCAAGTGCAGGCTGGACTCACACACACATTTATCCTGCTTTAAAACAACTGCAGGTCTGCACTGGTGAGGGTGTGTACTGGTACCACAAGGAAATAAGATGTGTGAAGTCCACCTGGAGGAATGATGATACAGCTGTCAACATTTAACTCCACCTGTGGAGTCACCATGTCTCTAACCAAACTCCAGTCAAAATGAAGGACCTTTAGTGTTGTGTCTTTTATCCTATAAAACCCAAACAATTACAAACACACACACTGTTTGCTAAAGGAGGGCCTGACAGACAACAAGCCAAAAAAATTCTTACTTAACGAAAAATAACTTTATACATTTTAAAAGCTCGACTCAACTGTGGATTTTAATAGCACGTTTTAAGCACAGAAAAGCAGAATAACCAGTAAAAAAACAAATCAGTGTAATGTTATTGGAGAAAAGTAAATGGTTATGCTAGTTAACCAGCTAACCGTTAGCTAGCTACTTATGTTCATTAATCTTGCATATCGGCTAAACAGTCGTATTCACTGGCTTATGAAGAACACTACACATGGAGCTGCTGCCAGTGTCGTGCACATTACTGTAACATTAGAAACCTCCTAAATGTTTTTTTCTGTACTTGTTGCTTCTGAGTGCAGGACTTGGGACAAGTTATCGTGTTGATGTGTAGCTTTGTCTTTCCGCAGATCGAACAACCGAACCAAGACATTAAAACGACACATCAACAACCGCACTCGCTGCTAAAGACGACAAAGCGCACACTAAATACACCTGAGTGAGCCCCTAAAATCCCCCATAATGTAGTATTTCTTGCGTTTTTGTCTTACCTGCAGGGACTGAGTTTCAGAGCCACAGACAACCGGGTTTAACACTTGAATCCAGCGCTTCGCTTTCTCCGGGAAGGACCGACTGCAGACACAGCGGCAGAAACCGGAGTCAAGTCACACATGATACAGAGCAGTGCTTCCGGTGAAAGATTTCAAAATAAAACACGATGCAACTACATGTTTCCACTACAGATGGGATGCAGAGTGATCATTTCATATGTTACCATTTTAATTGCTTTAATTTTTTGACTACAATACAGTAGAGCTACAAAAATACTGTAGCTTATATTAAGACAATCTAAATCCTCTTCACACCACTGAACATCAAAATTGATAAGCCTGTCTGTATCAGAACTTTACACATGCTATGACCTGCAATTGCTGTAAACATTGGGGGAACAATCTTTGATTCGCGTGATCTATCTGTAATGTGAGTAACATCAGTGAGCGTAAAACAGTGTAAACCACATCCAACACAATGGCTTCTTTAATATATCAGAGGTGTACATCACACTTTTTGTACCCCAAAAGTACATAAACTCAATGGTCATGTAAAAGTGCAAGCATTTTTCTAAAAAAAACACTCTACAGAATAGTAGAAGTAACCTTTAATTTTTCTACCTAAGTAAAAGTTGTACATTTACACATTTACTATCAGTCATTTGGCAGATGCCTTTATCCAAAGAGACTTACAAGTGAAATAAGAAGTACATAAATAAATGAAAATGTAAATTAAAGGAAAGAGCTGTCAGAGGTATGCAGAGTATGTCTATTACATCAGATGCAAGTGCAAGACTTTTTTTTTTTGTAGGTGAATTTTTGTAACGAATTTTAGTGCATAGGAAGATGTTGAAAGTTCTGTTTTTTGAATATTGTATAGGTTGGTAGTTAATTCCACCATTATGATTTCACAGAGCTGAAGAAGTACTAAAGTACACAATTTAAATTTAGCTTAAAGTACAATATTAAAAGTAGTCCTCTAAGAAAACAGTGTATTTTAAACAACACTGAATTTGATACGTTTAATAACTTAAATGTAGAAGTCTAGTTCAGAGAGTGGTGGCGCTGATTTTAACCACCTTATGAAGCAACAGCTAATTCATACAGATCAGCATTTTATTAGTTTATGTCTAAGAAAATCTAAGTATTTTATAAGAATCTAAAACAGTAAATGTAACCAGTAACTAATGCTGTCAAATAAATGTAGTGGAGTAAAAGTATAACATAAAAGGCAAATAGTACAAGTACCTCAAAGTTTTCGAGTATTTACTTAAATAGCACCTCAAAACAGCACTCAGACAACTGAAGGTGATTCTCAGAGGCAGAAATTAGAAATGTCTTTACCGTTGTCATGAACATGAATGTTGTAATGAACATTTATTACATTTCAGGTTTTGTTTTGAGAACAAAGCCACAGGTTTTATTTTGAAAGTAAAACTGCACAGTTTTCCGGTCAGCATTTAGTTTTCTTTTTCTAACCTGACAGTGAAAAAATGGGCCCAGCTGGCTGATGTGTGAAGGTTCAACGCAGACACAACACTAACCTCTTTGCCCCATCTACTGGACAAGTGACAGCAATGCACATGATGCCTTCAGGGCCTCCTCAACATGCACCGTTTTGTAGGATTTTAGTGGATTTGGTTTTACCCGACACAACAACACTGAAAGTTTACATCAAATATAGTCCAATGAAAATACCAACAGCCTTCAGTTCAGTTCCTCTCAAAAAAAATTGCAACTACTTATAGACTCCTGGCAGACCATTACAGAGTTATCACCATTAAAGAGGTTTCAGTAAAAAGACTGAATGATGTTTTAGCCAGTTTACCTGCTGTTTTTAAATAACATTATCTGCTTAGCACTTACTGTAAAGCACTTTATTGTGTACATACACCTACTGTAAATGCATGAATAAAATAAAATGTCTATTTTAACATTAAATGAAACATCTAGTTTTGTAGATTTTTGCACCATCTTTGCTCTCGTGATGCTTCTGCAGAAGAGCTCACTTCTCAGTATGTGCCGACACAGTGTGATGTGTTTCATGCTTCTTTGTGATATAATGTGAGATTCTGTACGTGGCTGTGTTTCTTTCGCTCACAAAGTTACATTCATATTAACAAAGACAGCACAAGAGAACATTCCTGGTATTAATTTGGTATTTTTCATTTTGTTTAATTAAATGACTTTGCCGACTGTCTCATTTACAAACGTTCTGTCATATGTAGATGTGATGAATGATACAAAGTTAACGGTCTGATCCTCTGCAGACTGCTGCTGTTAGAGTCCTGTAGTTCTGCAGTCTGGTCACTAATGACATCCTGCCTGCACAGCACCACTGTCTGCTCATGTGATTACCAAATTCTGACACGGAGTCTACTCATACTGAAACTCAGTTATAGCAAGACTCTGGGAAGTGACTCAGACACAGAGAAAAATCTGTTTAAATTGGTCCATAGTTACCAGCAGAATAAAACAGCATGTCATGGTGCGTTATTGATCAGCTGCTCTAACTGCAATAAAAATGAGAGCCAAAACTCATTGTTTAACATTTTTAACCTTTGTCTAATACACATACACATCAGTCAGGTCATTTCTGAATGTGCTTTTTAACCTAGTTTATGATGGAAAAGTAGATTTTTAAATAAATTCTGCCGCACATAATAGGTAAGGAGGAATTATATATGAGCACTACTTTCATCACTCAAAATTTTCTGATTTTGCAGAAAATTTACTCTGAAAAGCAGCTTCATTTTATGCTCATTTTAATTTATTGAATCTGCTCAAGGTCTTTTCATTAGCACAATTTGTGTGCTGAATGTTTGTGAGTGTTAAAGTGACTGACTGAGGAAAAACTGAGAGGTTTCATAACTGGTTGCTGGTGAGGCACTCAGCACAGACGTACTTATTTACACATTCAGAATTTACAGATGTAAGTGTTTCTGTCCACTCGATGAATGTCAGTCCAATACCCACCCTTTATGCAGGATATATAAGCGTATAACACATTTATATCCTGTATACATAAAGCTACAGATGGCAACCAGTTAGCTTAACTTAGAATGGAAACATGGGGAAACAGTTACTCTGCCTCAAACCACAAATCATTTGTTACAAGTCATTTTTTACATTCCTTTGAGAAATGTTGTGGCACTGTAATTGGAACTAAAGTAGTATCTCCAAACACAGAAGATTAGGTCTGTGATTGAATCAGGCATCCCAGAGAACACTCCCAGGACTTCAGTGGGCCATTGTCTGTAGCTGATGCAGTAATATCTGAAGGTATGGCAGTCATATGAGCCAAGCAGCTGAACGTGCAACTAATCAACTTGACATTTTTCCTTCTCACTCTACTCAGCTCCAATAGAAATCATGGGACAGCAATGACTGGGATAATGTGGGTGATTGGGAATGGCATGTGTCTGCGTGTGTATATATTTTTGGTGCCATGTGAAAGTCAAGACTTGACAAGTTCAATAAATGTAGTGTAAACGTGTGGAAAAAATCAGTTACAGAATAGAAATACGTGGTACAACAAAATATAACCTGTATATACCAAAGTTTTGAAAGCAGCCTAATCAGCTATGCTGATATAATTCTGATAGAATTCAAGTCATGCTTGGCAGCCAGATGTGGGTGTGAGAAGTCATGAGATACTGGTTTATATCAATTCTGAGGGGCTGCAGTGAGGCAACGCCTGGTGTCTGCCTCGAGCTTAGGTAAAAAAAAGTTTCATCTTTTAGTATGAAATGGTTGTATCACAAAATATATGTTGGAATTCACTCTTTGCAAACTACAATAACAATGTCTTTGTATGTTTATTTCATTGTATTTTTATTACAGCATAACAACATTGATGTTTAAGTCAAATCTTTATAATGAAACTGATACAATTCTAGTATATAATATCAACTTATATTTGCCTTTTTGGTCTAACCAATGAATTTCCCAGTAGTAATGACATTTTAACATGTTAATACGCTAAAGTAAGGGTTAGGCCCAACATTATGGTAATACTTTATGTTACAGGGCAGTTATTTAGATTTTCTTGGAATCAAAAAGAGAGGCAATGTTGATCAGTTTAAAAACTGATCCATTTAAATTCCAGGGACTATTTAGTGCTCAAACATTTCAACCATGCATCACACAGTTAGTAAATAGAACTTAAACTTATTAAATACAGTTCACAATTCACACCACACCACAGTGTCGACTCAAATACATAAAAAGGTCACTGATTCTCTTTGGTGATGAATAATAATTGAGAATAATTTTACACTGACAAAATTAATATATGACAGTCTATTTATACACACATACCTAATGTCATAACCTGTATTTCTTTTGTCTCTCATACAGGACGGTGCCCTAATATGACATTGACATGTAGAAACACAAACTACGTCACACAGGGGGAATCCCAAAATCAATTTTCTTTATAAGGAAACACCCTAATATGGCTACATAGCTACACTTTTACTGTTTCTCCCTAATAGCGAACGAAGCTCTGTGTTTACATAGAGACACACACGTTACAGTGGTAAAACAACCTTATGACAAGTGCACAGTAAATGCTGACCTGTTGGATAGTCTTTTCTCCACAAAAAAATAGTTTTTTTTCTTTGCTATTGAATTTTCAACACTTGCATAGTTATTAATTTTACTGGCTTTGCATAGAGTTTGTGTGTGTTACAGTTTGTTAAACTGAAGAAACGCTGTTGTGTTATTATGTGAGGACAAATCCACATAATGTCAGCTAACTGGATCAGTACATTTTTCCAACAGAGAACCCTGATGAGTGCAGTATGTTCACATACAGTGACAGGACCGTTGATTAGCTGCAGGTCAACTTTGGATGACTTTTAGTTGAATCATTTTAGGTGTAGCTCTTTTTTGCTCAGAGTTCAGCCAAAATCCCCAGAAGAGATGTTTGCTCTCAAAGTTCAGACCAACATGTTTTTGGCTATTTCCAGACAGACTTGCACGTAAGACACAGCGCGAATTTGGCCTCTGCCTCAAAAGCCAAAGCAAACACTGAGCAAGCAGACCAAAAATACACATAAATACACCCACTGATGATCAGGTACCCAGGGTTCATCCTGGCATTTCTCTTATAATAACAACTCTTTTTCCAACTACTGTGAACTGTGCACTTGGCTTGTTTATGTTTACAGGATTTAGTTTCAAGTACTTGAAATCTACAGTCGCAACTCTAACTGGTGTGTGCACCTTTTCCAGAACCTGTCCTTTCTACCTGTCCTTTCTACTATTTAGATTGCTAAGTATAATATCCAAAGTCAAATCCATTCCATAAACATTTTGAATAAATCAATGTTAATGTGTATCATGTCCTCAGTACCACTTTTCAATGATCTCCAACTGGCTGTATGTGTGGCTAGTACAGACATACTGTTCCAGTACTAGTACTAGATTTTATATGAAAAGACAAACTGTGCCCGTAAAACAGAAAACCTAACAAACCAGAACTGTAACCCCAGCAGACACGTTATTTATTTATTTATACAGTCCGACAGCAACACAATTACATGAGAAAGTGCAGCACATGATCTGGCCTGCTAAAGCTACATCTGTAATTATGAAATTAAGCAGCGTGCGGAATTTATTCTGCTTCCCAAATTGGAAAACCTTGTTTTCTGTGTACACTTAAGTCTGAAGTCTTCTTCTCAAATCTTCCTTTTTTCCCTACACACACATGCATACAGATGCTCATAGCAAATAATAAAAAGCTGTTTAAAATAAGCACATATACCAAAACGGATTGAGGTCAGTGTGTGGCAGCAACATTTTTACCAGGGTCTAAATCCATCATATCACACTTGTCATACTTTACCAGTGCATATATTATGGTTATTTACAAACTGCAACAATTTATAGACTGAAAACAGTCTTTTCTTTTGCTGTATTTTTGCAGTGTGAAATATGCCTATGAATGTAAGACATTATAATTCTTCTCTCCTCTTAGCAGGAGTTCCAGCAGAAAGTTGTGAATTGGGTGATCACTGATTTCTACTGAATTGCACATGGTGAATAATTTGCAGTCCTTTTAGCACATTGTTTCGTCTTATTGCAACTATCCGAAGCACCAACTCAACCTAAGTCAACAGGGAATCGGCCGTCCTGGGAAACAGAGTTGATTATATTTACTCTGGCTCATAAAGTTTTGACATTCCTGTGGTGTGTTCGCTCACTCTCACAGAGCCCGGATAGCTCAGTCGGTAGAGCATCAGACTTTTAATCTGAGGGTCCAGGGTTCAAGTCCCTGTTCGGGCGATGCAAGTTTTAAACATTTGCACGAAATGTGCTCAACTCAGAAACATCCAGGGGTCGCTCTCCTGGATTATATCCCTGCCTTTAGTGAACGAATAACAAAGATGAAAACAGTCAAGAGATTCAGTGCAAAGTGAAGATTTAACTGGTGTGAAGTATTATCTGTGTTGCTGATGTTTAATCATTTGCTAGCGGGACTAGTCCTACCTCGCGCTGAACGCGACAATAATACTGTCAAAAAAAAGTGGCATCACGTGATCACGCGGGGCGGGCTTAAGGGTCCCCTCTCAGCCAATCACCGCCTATGTTTTGCGGCTTCCCTTTCGATCATAAACATCGCGACCCGAGCTGCGGCACTCTCAGTGAGGAAAGGCGCATCATCGCGGATGGAGCCGACTCATGTCCAGGGTCAGTGGTGCCAGTGTTGTCGCAAGACTGGAGTTACTCGCCAACACTGAAGACACGCACTCTGTGGTGACATATTATCCTGTTTCACAAGGAGGAGACGCAAAGCTGTCGCTCTGACATCGACCTTTACCACCGGAAGCCCGTTAGCTTTGGCAGCTAGCTAACGAAAGCTAGCTAAGTTAGCTGCTGTTGTATACCCTCGTTTCCACGCAAATGACCTCCAGCACACCACAGACATATTGAGTATCATTTGTTGCTTTTTATGGGATCATTATTCCCTAGTTCCTTCACGCCCACTCCCGTTGTCCCCGTTGGTGGTGCCCCGTGGACGGTTCCCGAATATGATAAATAATGAGTCAAAGAGATACCTTGGTTCATCTGTTTGCTGGAGGGTGAGTGACTAGCTTAATGTCTGTGTCGTACGTGTAACAGTTGCGCTACCTAGCTCGGTGCTAATAAACGTGTGTAACTGTGTTAACCTGCGTTGCTATTCATGTGGGGCATTTGTATTATTATAGAGATTATACTGGGATTTAGTTGACACAATGTCAACCTTTAGACCAGTGTTAGCATCAGTGAGCTAACCGATGCATGTGTACTCACAGGAGCTGTGCTCAATGTCACACGTTACAGTGACATAACAGTTTGATTTAAATGTCCAGTTTGTGGAAAACTGGTCTGTAACGTTATATAAATTGTATATACAAAATATAAAGCTCCCAGCGTCTGTGTATAGTCTAAGTTTCCACATGCCACCAGTGTTAAAAGTGGACCTAACCCACTTTAGGTGTAATCAGCCATAACAGTGCAACAAAACAAAAGTCACACAGAAAGTAGTGTTGAGAAACCAAACAGAAAAGAAAGCATATGAGTGTTTTAACATCTAAACCTTGTCGTAGAAAATTGTAGTGAAGTCCTCTCTGCCAAAGCTTGGTGAAAAAGGGGTGAACTTAGTCTATTTTACTGTAGTATAACTAAGGTACTGCAATAACGTGTGTGTTTTGACTGGCCCATAGCAAAATGACCTATTCTAGCAACATACCATCTTGCCTTAGGCAGCCTTTCCAGCTGACGTGAGAGATTTGCTGTAATTATGTGCTGCTGTGTGACTCCACCAATAGTACTACAGAATTGAATATGCTTGTATGGTTGCCACGTCAGATCAAATCCAATTTATTATCCATGCATCTTCCAATACCAATGTCCTGCTTTCTGGGTTGTGTGTACTGTAGCTGCATGACACTCATTATTTTGTCTCTGCTACTTTATTAACAGATTTACCCATTATTACAGTAAACTGCAGAATATATTTTTATTTTTACTTGTGTGGCCATGCCCAACACAGTGTCATAAGGTTCAGATTAGGTACAGCTAAATATTGTTCTTGTGTTCTCTTTTATCTGTTATAGTAGTTTTGAATTAGTTTATTTTATTAGTTGTATATTGGCTACCTGTTAGAAATACCTGAGCTCATCATAGACTAACACAAAATCTATCACTGCCGTGTCATTGTTGTCTTAACACCTTAGCCCACAGTGTTATGTAAATAGTCAATGTTTTCAATAATTTGTTTGACAATTCAGTCATGGAAATGTCTGTTTTTATGAACACAGAAGTTAGAAAACATAGCAGACATTTATTATTATATCAAATGAATGGTTCCAATGTTGGGACCTACTCTCAAAGCTCCAAGACTCTCAAACAACCTCTTTGTTACTGTTATTTGACCCCTGTTGATTAAATCCTATTATGCAAATACATTTTTCTATGAGTTTGGAATGTGCTACTGAGCAGAGCACTGCTGTTATTCCCCAAGCAACACAAAGAATTCCTGGCCGGTGCTCACTGTTCCCACACTTTGCCATTTCTTGTCTACGTGCCAGGGATCTTTACAATTCCACCAATCACACCATTTGCTATTTTATTAAGCAAGAAGATTGATGTAACCATCATGACTGTTGACGGCAACAAAGAACAACACATAATTTCAGTCTTTCATCACAGACTGGAAATTATTTGATTTCTTATATCCACCTTTTTCATACCTGTCTTTTTTCCAGATGTGGGGGGACTGTAGGAGCCATATTGACTTGTCCACTGGAGGTAGTGAAGACCCGCCTGCAGTCATCCTCCATCACCTTGTATGTGTCTGAGGTTCAGCTCAGTACTGTCAATGGGGCTAGTGTGGCCCGTATGTCTCCACCAGGACCCCTGCACTGTCTCAAGTGGGTACATTTTTCACAGTCGCATTCATCTTCTGTGCTTATAGAGTTATAGTTCCTTTTCTGTAGGCACTATATTGTTGCTGTTGATGAAAACATTCTCTCTAACCTCAGCCTTTTCCACTACTACCCACACAAGCACACATCAGTTGCTTTAGTTAAACGGAAATTGCATAACCAATCTAAGTGTTAACACTTGTTTATTTTGTGAGATTTTAATATCTATCTATGATCTCTCGGGAGCTTGTGTGTGTTTAGGAAAGGCTTTTTCCTATTTTAAGGAGATATACTCAAGTACCTCTTTGATTTGGATAGATTGCCAGTTGTGATACAGAAGGAAATTAGATCAGTTCCATGTGGGAGAGAATGTCTGTCTCTTCTAACCAGGTCATATCTAGGCTGCTCTGAGCCCAGAAAAAATTGTGTTTCATGGCATTCTGCCACTGCTCAACTTCACTGAACCAAGTCAAATTTAAATGAAGGGCCAGTTCATCTGGTAGTAAAAGTTTAGTTTTTTAGGCTGTTGCTTTAACTGGTGTATTTTTGTGAGCGTGGAGTGTAGTTGTAACAATTTCAGCTGTGTATAGAGAATAAATGACATGCAGCTTTCAACAAACACATCGGCACCTTACACTTCTCGTGTGTCACTCACATATGTGACTGAAATTGCAGCATATGAATGTGAAAATATTATGTAGATGCACCAGTGTGAGCCACTCACTGAGATGCATTTTATTAGCATTGGCAAGAGCAGTGAGTGAGATTAGTGGATCTAAAAATACAGTTACTGAGTTTCTGCTGCATCCGCTCCTCACCGTGTGTGCTCTCCATGATTGAGGGAGAAGCTCAGTACCTCCACACAGGTAGACAGGAGAATAGAGTGAGCCCAGGTGAGGTGAGACTTTACTAGTTTGCAACTATATGTTGGTATAGTTGACGTTACACATAGCGGCTCCCTCATGCACACAAATTCCAAAAAAAATCTCTGGGATATCACATATTTCCTCTCTTCTTGTCATCAGTGCACCTACCTCATACAGGAGGACAATACGTAGCATGAGCAGCAGTGATGGAGAGGCATTCAATGACAATGATAATTTAAATATTTTAACAATTCATTGTATTTTATCTGATGCACAAAGAAGGAAAAAAAAATCATAATATCAGTTTTATATATCGAGCGTCTTCCTGTTTTCCCTCCCTGTTCTCTAAAGAAAAACACTGGGCCATTGAGAAACCCATAGCACCACTAATGTTGACATATGGCAGGCAGTGGTGGACAGGGTTTAGTCAACTGCATGAAAATTTCAAAAGCTTTATCTGGCCCTGCGCCTGCATACTGCAGGCATCTAAGCCAATTATGGCACACCAGTGTTTAGACATGACACATAGCTGGACGACTGGAGCACATCTACTTTGAATAAAAGCTGAATGTTTGTTATGTTGACTGGATTTTAAGTGTAAAGCAGCTTGACATGATGTAACCTGCTGAAGTGGGCAGTTTATCCCTGAAACTGGCTTGTACGTGTTGTGTGTTGTCTAGACCCAGTACAGTTCATTGCACCCAGCAGTCCAAAAGCGTCGGTCAGGCAAACAACTCACTACTGACAATTATACTATTCTTAGATCACTGCTAGTTTTCGGGATTCGAAAGTAGGCTAAAGGTCCCGCTGTGTGTGGAAGGAAAGGAAAGGTCATGCAGTCGTTATAATGTAAATGGTTTATCCTGGTTGGACTTACAAATGACTTGTATAGCCATGTACCCAAAATAAATATTCATGCTGTTAGGACATTCTATACCACACTTCAAAACAAAGTATGACAAGTTGTTTTGTGCACGTCAAGTATCTCTGTGTAAATGTTGAATGGGCTTCTTGACTAACTCGTTCGTCTTTGCAGGGAAAAGAAAAACACATGGAGAATGGTTACCATATAAGTTTGGTATTTTGATTTTCAACCATGCATTGCACTACATTAAAGTGGACCACATGGTGGAGAATGCAGCAAATAAGTTACCCTAAATAATGCACACTATGTTGTGGTCTGAGTCATCATGCATATTTTTCTGTATGTTTCTGTTTTACAATCAGATTGATATTGGAGAAAGAAGGTCCTCGCTCTCTCTTTAGGGGCTTGGGACCAAACTTGGTGGGTGTGGCACCTTCTAGGTGAGTTGATTCTTGTCACACAATTGTCTAAATCATATTCTTAGCATGTGTGCATCCTGGCTTCAGTGACTATGAAGCTGTTAATGTTAATTGTAAATGAAGGCATTAGTCAGTTAATAGTGATTATATTTATTTGATGAAAATCTGCCTTAGCTTATCTTGGTATGAAAGATTTTGTCTACTTAATGTAAAAATAATAGATAATAACTAAAACAGACATAATGTATGCATTGACACCTGTTTTCTTTCCACAATGACCACATGACAGACCAACTGCTGTTAGTAGTTCTTTTTCACAACATGAATTTAGCATATCATAGCAGGAAAGCACACATATAGTCAGTAGTATTAACATTTATGTAAACCATCATCAGCAACACGGTGTCATGTGTATATATACTAGACTAGACTACACTAGTGATGTAAAATTAAACAAAACAAAGAACTGTTTCATCAGATCATTTTTAAACCTTGCTTTGTTAGTTGTTCTTTCTGAGTGATATCAGTTTCACTCACAGTAGCTACTATTAGGTATGTTATGGACACAATACAGTGGAGCATAGCTGTTAAGAGCTTTGGTATTATGTAACCACAACAGTCTTTCTTAAGGTCACTTAGTGACAAATAAGCTTTAGGGACCTGTGATTTTTTTTTTAGGTCTCATTCGTCTTTGTGGCTTTCTCAGCAGTTTTCCTGCTCTTTGCTGGTTGGTGATGTGCATAGCAACAGTATGTTAAGAACGGTATTTGACTGTTCTTTAACTGACTGCAGTTAGTTATTAACATATTTTAGTGATGATCATTAATTGCCCTCAGTGGTAATTACAGGAACAAAGTGGTGGCTAATGGTGGTAGGCAGGAGCTAATGCTGCCAGTGCTAAGCATGTGTAGAGTGTTTCGTACATGAATGAACTTCCATTCAGTGATGCAAAGGCAGCAAGGCCTTCTGAGCTTTGATACACATTTGAAGTTGGAGGCAAAGACAAACACTGTCTAAGAGTGTGACTAATGATCTATGAGCATCATTAACAGTCTGATTAACCACATTTGACATATGGTGTTAAATATCAAATAGACACTGTTATGCACTATCACTGCTGACGTTATTTTTTAGTATTTAGACATGAATGTGAACACAATCATTATTCCCTTTTTAATTAGAGAAAACATGTAAAGATAATTAGTGAAGACAAAAGTAAACATGTGCTTTTTGTAATGAATGCACTCTTTGTCTGCCTAGGCTGATTTGCGTGCTGGTTCTCTTCTCTGCTTTGCTGCAAATTAATTTTTAAAGCTCATTAAGGTGAACTTGACATGGGGACAGTTTTACTCATTAATGTAGTGGGATTAATACGCTACATTGCTACTGCGTGCACATAGTTGACTGGGACTAATTACCTTTCCTCTAAATCACAAAACACGGCATATATTACTTGTTTTGTCTTGTATTGGTGTGTCATGCACTGACCTATTGCCTCCTTCCAATAGAGCGATCTACTTTGCTGCTTATTCCACCGCCAAAGAGAAATTGAACGGTGTGTTGGAACCTGACTCCACACAGGTACACATGGCGTCGGCTGGAATGGCAGGTAACTATGAATCTGAAGTCTCACCTTGATCCGCACTATAAAGTAATACCAATGTAATGATGAATCTGCTCTGTTCAATAAGTTTAGGTGAACATTTGAGGTCCATACCTGACCAGGCATGTGTAATGTACATGTATTGTTGGTGTCAGTCTTTGTTATTGCATTTATTTCTCGGTAGAGAACAAGCACTGGTAGAACAAGTTTGTGCTGTGTTTGCTTCAAGGGACATCCTACATAAACCAGCCCTTGTACTCGTAAAGACCCTGTGTATAGAAACAAGCTTATCCTGTTTCCTTCACCTTTCCTGTCAGATATACTGCTAAGTTTGTAGTGTTAAAGGACATTAACAGCTTAATTGAAAATATAACATATCAAAAAGGTCAGACTGAATTATTTCATTATTTCTGTGGTGGTTTGTATATCAAGTGTAGGTTATCTGCTTGTGTCACTGTAATCCAGCTGGGATTATCTAACTGTTACAGTGTGGGTCAGCCAGGCAATTACAGCAACCGTGTGTGTGTCTGTGTGCATATGGTTGAATTTGGCAGGTTCACAGTGGTCCAGCTTTTAGCACACCATGACTCAGAGCTGTCAACAACTCAGTCAAGGTCAGCCTCTGTCAGTACTCTGCTGTGGTGATCTGTACATTTTGCAGTGAGACTTGACTGAACTGAACTGACAGGTGTTGACAGTCGGGTGATTAAGCTTGTTCATGCGATGATACATGAGACCTTGGAGACATCAGAGCTGTTGTCTGACAGTGGATGTGTCCTTAGTTAGAAGACGTCCACAAGCTAAAACAGGGTGTAAATATTACTTTTTGAGCCTTACCAGCATAAAATAACCAAACTTATTAATTGTTGCACTGTTTCCTTGTATGTATATATCACAATTGTGTGTGTGCAGCATAGTCTTTTGCATAAATGTCCAAACCAAGGCTTAATCCTTGTTCTCATATCTGTTCTTAATTATCACATTTAGCAGGCTACATAAGCTATTGATTTTTTTTAATTGACAAAAGCAAGGTGATTTCTTCCAACATGTCCCTTCTGCTGTTGTGGTGGGGAGGGGATCATACATGATTTCACTTGCATCTGGTGGGTTAAATCCTTTGGGATAATGGGGGAAATGGGGACTTAAATGGTTGCATGCCGGTTATTTTGCTACACACAAGCCTGTGTCTGTTTTAGGCTTTTACTCTACCATAGCTCTCCTCTCGCAAGGGCATGAGACCCCCGCACCACCAGGGGTCTCTAGCTGCATCTGTGAGGAGTTACTTGGGTCTGCGTGAGTACTCACCACAGATCTATGCTTCTTTTGATATATCTGGTTCTTCTCTTTCTCTATCTGCATTTCTGTCCTCTGCTCTAATCTAGGTAAATGGTTAAGAAACAGTTTTACTGTTTGCACGAGACATACAGTCTTTATGACATTCTGTTGCTCCCCACACAATAGACTATAGAGGAGCTAACTTTTTCTCTCTAAGCTGCCTTTGTGACTTTATATACCATTATAAGAATGTGTTCACACTGGTTTTAACTTTAGCACATGAATGCAGCTTAAAGAACATTCATATGTTAACCTATAGTGTTGTAGTTTTTGTGCTACAGACAGCTAGATATTTAGGCTGATCATATGTCTAGATTTTGAACAAATTATAACCATGTTGTTTATTTTTCCTTCTCAGGATTTACAGCTATCACGGCGACCAACCCAATATGGCTCATAAAGACCCGTCTACAGTTGGATGCTAGGTAAACATCACACAAGGGTGGAGGCTTCAAACTTTTTCAACTGCCAAAAAGATAGAAGTGGATGTATAATTTTTCATGTACTCATGGAATTAAAAGCCACTTTATTACATAATAGTAATATTCAATTATGTAGTTTAAAAGAGTCATATTGTGCTTTTTGTGGTCTGATGTTACATTGACCTTTGAAGTTTGATGCCCATGTTACACATAGCCAGAGGCCCAAAGCTTGAGCATGTTTGCATGCTGGCTGGTAGTGAAACTCACTGGTCTGGCCAATATGCTTTGTTATCAAGATTTTTTTTCCCCCAAAATGCAATACCCTTTGACGTGGAGTATAACTGGGCATTTGTTTTGGGCTGCTATATATGCTGTCCTGCCCACTTTCTCAGGTGAGCTGCTACCACTCTGCCCACGGAGTGTTGAAACAGAGATTGATCTCAGGAAGTGTGTTTGTTGGCAGTGAAGCAAAATTAACTTTACTTTTCCCAAAGACAAACCATAAAACAAAAACTGATGTAGTTACAGGTCAGCAACATGTTTTTATCTATTCACAGCTTGCAGCAAGATTTTTAGCCAGGTTGTTTTTGTAGGACAAATCTGCACAGAGCTGGGCTCAAACAAGTCTTCAGTTTCAAGACCAGAGGAACTGTTGAAAATCATATAATCTTGCATCAGTAGAGCCCTAGAATAAAATACAATAAGCGTAACATGGGCAATTAAAACCAATTGTACAAAACATTGCTATTTTGGTTTAAAATTTCACCCTGTGCTATTTTTTTGCCAAAAAAAAAGTTTTCTGGAAACAGGTAACCTTATACTCATTGTACAGTGTTCTAAGTGCAGAGCTCAGCTGGGGCAGAGTCAAGAGGTTCTGTGGGTGCTACATTGTTTAACACATATGACTGTGTATTCTGCACTACTTTTTCTGCTGTGGAAACATAGAAATTCACAAATGTAGTCCCAGTACTTTTCATTTAAAAATGTATATTTTTCTGTTTTTTTTTTTTTCAGGAATCGCGGTGAACGCAGGATGAGTGCGTTTGAGTGTGTGCGGCGGGTGTATCAGGCAGATGGCCTGCGAGGCTTCTACAGGGGAATGTCGGCATCCTACGCTGGCATCTCTGAGACTGTGATCCACTTTGTGATTTATGAAAATATCAAACGTCGCCTCTTAGAGGCCAAGGCACCACAGAACATGGACGAGGAAGAGGAGGCATCCAAAGATGCTTCAGACTTTGTAGGGATGATGCTTGCTGCTGCCACCTCCAAGACATGTGCCACAACGATTGCTTACCCTCATGGTGAGATGTTTAGAATTTCTAAGTTAATGTCACCCAATCTGATTTATGGGATTTTTCTCTTAACCTTTCAGTTTGTCTTTCCTTTGCAGAAGTGATCCGCACCAGGTTACGTGAGGAGGGCACCAAGTACCGCTCCTTTTTACAGACTTTAACAACTGTGCCCAAAGAGGAGGGCTACCGTGCTCTGTACCGTGGCCTCACGACCCATCTGGTACGACAGATTCCTAACACCGCCATCATGATGTGTACCTACGAGCTGGTAGTCTACCTTCTGAATGGTTAAAGTCACCCCTACCCTTTAGACAGTATAGTAACCCTGACCCTGTTCAGAGAAGGAGGAATGAAAAAGACAGCGATTGCACAGTAACCTGCTTGCCAGGAGAGGACAGAAGGCACATCGAGCTTTGTCTCAATGACATTAGTGGTTTTAAAAAATAAAGTTTGTTTTGTTTTCTAACCAAAGCATCTGGAACAAAGGTGGATTTAACGAGATCTTCCTGTTGGTTCAGGGATCTAAGTTTAGCAGTGGCAAATTTAATTTCTATTCCATCATTTTCAACTTTCACTTATATATGTTCCTTGTGCAAGCTCAGATGTAGAATGCTGAAGAAAGAACCTAAGTAACAATATATTCTGTCTCTAACAATACTAATGAATGAAGAGTACAGTGATTCCCGTCTTTACTACCTAGGGGATACAAAACCCTCTCTAGCTTTTGGCTTTCATGCTAATGGTCAGTCAGCAGTAAGCTGGAGAATTTGACGAAGGTTCTGAAGTCAGGAAGAACAGGGAGAGCTCATTGCTGGAGGCGTCCTGAGATATGATAAATGAATAGAAAGGGTGATAGAAGCGTGGGAGGTGAGATGAGACATGTGAGATGTGGAGGAGCTCTGGTTGACTTCTTGCAACAAAGCTGTAGAAATGTAGGTGTACACTGGTATTTTGTGATTACTGGTGCCCTTGGTGACCTTTTTACATACCATGAGCATAGACACTCACCTAAAGGTTTTCAGCAACCTAATTCTGGTCATGATATCATCACTTTACTTACGTGCATTTATTGTTCTTTACACTAAATATCTACACGACTTGCCTATTACAAGTGAAGTCTGCATAACAGTGTCAACTTATGAACTTGTAGGTGTTTGTGTTATCCTTATGTGGAAGAGTTATCACCAAGGTTAGACATGGAGTCAAGAGTCGCCAAACTAAACCACAATATAATCCTCCATTCTAACTACTGGAATGTAAATAAAAATAATCAATACCTTTACTAAAGTCAAGAAAGTAAAACACTGTCCCATATTGTGAATTTAAAAAATATATAATTAACATGTTTTAAGAAAGTGTAATATTGATAGACATAGCATATAAGATACCTACATAAAGTGGCAAAATGAAAATGTGTTTGTTTTGTTTTGTTTTTTTTGCAGAGATTTGGTCTTTGATTTGTTATCTGTTACTGTCTTCACAAACAACTGTCATGTCCTTATAGCACTTTCTCAACATCTTTTCCTAAATCCACATCTCATCTCTATTTTGTTTGTTTGTTATTTTGCTTAATTTAAGAATCCAAGCTAGTTTAACCGGCGAGGATAGACAGTCTTCTTGAGTTTACTTTGTGGAGGAAGTGGCCAGGAATATGATTGTCATAAGCGCACATTAATTAAATGACGTAACATAACAAATCCAGACCAGTACAAAAAAAATAATAAAACTGTTCATTCCTTCCCATTTTTCAGTTGTTTAGGAAAACAAAAGAATCCTGCATCGGAACTGGTTAGAAAAATGAAACAGCTTTTTTGTTTGTGTTTTATGTACTCTTGGATGTCCCTGTTATGGAATGGAGACGTGCTTGCTCTCTGCTTTGGATACATTTGTTTTAGCATTTTTATGTCGTGCTTCAAACAGTACAACTGACATAAACAGTATTTTGATATCCTCATTTATCCTACCAACCATAGTAGTAATGTTCACATGACATAAGAACACAGCCTGTTAATAACTCTCCATTGTCCCCCACACTGCAAACCTAAAAGGGCACAGCTTGACCCACCTTGAAAACACAAGTTATCACCTCACTTTAAAAGCCCAATCTATTGCAGTAAAGTTTACTTTGACCCACACTGATAACATATCTTTGCTGCTCAATAGGTCAGAGTGCTGGTGTGAGGTCATATTTGGTATAATACTCAGCTCAACAATGCTCACTCTGTCAGTGCTATTGTGTGAACCAGCTTCAGCATGTAGCTACAACGCACTGTTTTCTTTGCTGAAGTTATTGCTCTTCCATGTGAACACATTTCAGTTTTACAAGAAGGATGCAATAGTTTGGCCTCATTGTATAAATCTTATTTAATCTTATTAGGGATGCTATACAGACTGTACCATCAACGCACACTATTAAAGTAGTTGGGTGCGACTCCATGGAAAGTCGCATTGCTGCTAATAACTAGACATTTGTGCATTATTGTGATGGCTGCAAGCTCAGTGGGTTTTAAAGCAGGATAACTAGTGTGAGTTGATTGTAGCTAAATTAATTAAAGGGTCAGTTCACCCAAATAACAGAAATTGTATTTTCTTTTACTCTAATGTTTCAGATGATGACATATTTGCCTGTTGCGTCACTACAAATACAATGGTAATTTTTTTTTCTCGACACAGTAGTGTCACACAGAATATTTGAGTCATGTGAGCACCATAAAGAAAATTTGAATGAACTCTAAATTCCAGAAATGCCCAAGGAAATGTTTGCGTGAACTGACTCATCAACATTTCTATGCACCTCTTTGACTGTGTTAGTGTCAGTGGTTTGTCAGACACATTCTTTGCAGCATACTATGGTTATTCTTTTTCACCTACACGTGTATTGTGTGTCAGTGAATGTGTGTGTGTTTAGTGCGTGCTCACTTAATGACAGTCATGTCATTGAGTTATGTGACAGAGACCATGAGTGTATGTACAGTTTGCACTCAGAAGAAATGCTGCAAACAGTGTTGTTTTTATCTTATAAATAAATGGATGCCTTTCCTGTTGCCCTTTTTTTCATGTTGTCATTGATGAGCTTACTATGTGGCTCAGTCTATGCATTCTGTTATACCTGTTTTTGTAAAACAAGAAGTCAATAAAATGGAAAGAGTGCAAGTATATGCAATTATCAGAGAATCTCACTCCTTGAGTCCTTGAGTGTGTAGTTTTTCATGCTTTGGTTCTTGAATGAAAATCATGATTTTTGAAATTTGTAGTTATGCATTATATAGATTGTTATTCTCATGTAAAATTCGAATATATAAATATATTCAAGTAAACCACTGTCAGTAGCAAGACAAGCTGTAAACACGAGACTGGCAATTATCACCTTCAAACTGATATGGCGAGAACCTGTAAGCATGCAGACAGACGACTCTAAGTCCAGTATATCTTAGCTCTGTGGCTCACATTTCTATTGCGGGTGTCTGACTGACATTGTCCTAAAGAAGGAGACTACATTTCTGAAAAGAGCCATGTATAAAATCATGGTTCTATGTAACAATACATAGTTAATTTTAAGCTATTAAAGAGCAGCTAGCAACTGCAACTATTTTGTTATGAAATAGTAACTGCTACATTTAAATATCCCATATTCACTGACTAATTATAAAAAAATTAACCCTCCATACACGTAAAAGGCCTAAATGTAATGAAGACCCCCAGCCAGAAACCATGTGATCATCAGTCGTGGTCATTTTTCATCTTTTTGTGGTTATTGTTTCGGTCTTTGTTAACAAGCCACACCATATGTCATCCTCTGGTAGCAGAGGCAACAACACCCTGCCCCTTCTAAAGGAAACATCTGGCTGCTAAATTCTCCACTACAGTTAAAGTCACTAACTTTGTCTTTTTAACAACTTATTAGATATTTGATGTTTGACTGCACTAATTAAAGCAATGATGAATGATCATTGGTGAAGCATTTTATGTTTGACACAATGGATAAATTGTATTATATTAGATACATTATTAGTCTAAAATATGAAAACTGAAGTTCAGCAATGAATTAAGTGGATTTCCAACCACCAGGTGGTAGTGTAGACCTGTTATTCTCCTGACAATGGCTTTCCATCGCACCATCAGCTCAGTGGAACAGATGCAGTAGGATGACAAAAGAAGCACCACCACATGTTTAACTGTATTATCCCACTCAAACACACTTTGATGTAGGATGAATCAGCCACGTGAAAACTACCAGCTAAAGGAGAACATAAACTGTTTGAAAAAGACAATGAATGGCACAAAGTCGCCAGACAAATGATGCCATAGCCTTAGCTGAAACCCTAATACACAGCACCACATCATTACATTACACCACACATATTTATTTAGTGTCAGACTGAAAGGGAAAGTGTGTTCCCACAACATGCAGTCTGCCAACAACACCAGTGAAATAAAACAAAGTGCCTCAGGATGCTGGTGGTGCCTCACTTGTAAATTGTACATTGGGGACACATACAAAAACGACAAACAACCTAATGTAGCCTGTAGACTGTTATGACTGGCACCTGGTTTACCTCTAAACTAAAGTGAAAAGGAGAGAAAATGTTGTTTTCCATTCTCACTGACAGGCATGCTGGCTCTGTGTTGTACTGTTTTAAGTTGTCCAGCTTAATTCTAAAAGAGTAGCATCAGTCTGCATCTGATTTATGTGTAAAGATTAAACCTTTGTTTTGCCTTTTTACATATATATTGAGCTTCACATGTTCTTTTTTGCCTCCTTTCTATTCTAGTATAAAATGTATTATATAGTATAGTATATTGCTTGGTGCTCCGTCTCTTTACAGGGAGGAAGCTGGCATCTTTCTTTAAAGGGACATGCCAACAATTTAGCTTTGCAGTTTTATTAAGTAGGTGCACTCACAAGAAAATAGTCAATACTACAGTAGCTACAGACTAAGGTATCATGACTTTAGATCCCATGGGTTCCCAAACATTCAGTGGAGCACCCCATTACACCTAGTTCATGCTCAGTGTATCTGTATGTATTATGAGGAGCAGAATTAGAAATAGTTATTTGGTCTAAAACATGCTGGAACCAAAAACACAACCAAAGTACCCTTTCATAGTTAACCCATGTCTTCTACTCAATCCATCCATTGTAATTTATACCCAGATTGTTTGTATACTCACCAGCTAAACATCTGAACTTCAGACCAAACCAGAACAGTCTGTGCAATGCACAACTGTCTTTGTCTGTCTGCAGCAGCTGTAGCTGAGAGTGAAATACATATAGCTTGAGTGTCATCTATTCTCCAGACTCAGACAAACAAGCCTTGCTCTTCTTTCTTCAGATATCTGTCCACACTGTTCAAATGGAAAACCACAACTACAGCATATGGCTGACATGCACACAGCATTATGCACGCCACACTGCATGCATGGATTTAAAAAAAAAACATTGTCTTCCTCTGTAGCTTTTGTTCTCCAAGCAGTTAACTCTTATTTAACATGGTTGTTCTGTGATTATGAGAATATTGTAAAATTACTAAAGCTGTTGCTGAACCTTTTCACTTCTTAGTTATGGTTGTTTTAATGTCATTATTATTATGGTTGTTTTGTATTTATTACTTTTTGGGGTAAAAAAAAAGGCTTTTCTACAGTGAGCAATAGCATGTGACATCAAACATGATACATTAAAGATATAGTGTCACATATTTATGATTATTTGCCTGCTTGGCTAGTTTTAGATATGAACATCAGTCCTACTCTCATAAGGAACCGGAGCCCATAGATGTTTAGCTTAGCAAAGAGAGAAGAAACAGCCAGATCTCCAAGATCAACTAGTTAAATGACACAAACAGTGATAGAAAAAACATTTGTGTATCACATTTTTTCAGTGTAACCATTTTAATCACATTTAAATTCTTAAAATGCTTAATGTTTATCATACCAGGTTTTTAATAAAAATCACTTTGGATACTTCAAATACAAACATTTTATAACCAGCATTACTACAACTATTACTACGTTGTGTATTATGTACAAAAGCTGGAAAATAGAAACATTAAATTGTAATGGGACAGGGCAATTCATTGTTTGAGGCCAACAAATACATGCTGGGATTTTTACACTGCTGACTGTGTGGTTTTTACAGTTTTTATATGTTAAACAAATAAGATCTTTATGCTGAGCTAAACTAACAGCCTCCTGGCTCTAGCTTCATATTTTACAAACAAACATAAGAAAGGTTTTCACTCTGACTGTCAGTGGTAAAGCAATTCTGTGTTTTTCCTAACTAGTGCCTTATTATAGGTAGAGAATAACAGCATTTTCCCAAATCATACAAAAGAGAATGAAATTTAAAAATCACTCTGGCGACTCCGGGCTGAAACTTCTATTCAAATGAATGCACAAAAGACACAAGCACATCTAACCATTGTTTGAACCCACCATTCACTGCGGTCGACTGGGAGAAGCACATTGGCTTGGGTGAAATCAAGGACATTGTTCTGTCCCCGTCTCTTCCTCTTTCTTTCTCACACACACACAAAAAGCACAGACACAAATGATCACCTAAGACACACAGGACACACAGTGAAGGGAAGTTCAACCAAGCTGAGACAAACTCCTCTCTTTCATTTTCTAACAAGCTGAAATGCTCATGTTGACTATGTGACACTGTTTGTCAGTGTACGCCATGCAGTTATGACCGCCTCCACAACTGGTCCAGGGAGACACGGGGTGAGAGGATGAAGACGTGAGAATTTGATAGAGACAGACAGCCAGGGGACCGAAAGCAGGAAAGGAAGGGGGGAAAAGAACATTAGATGCAGGAGGAAGACGACATAATGAAATCCAGAGGATGAAAACATGTGATGCAGCGTCTGTCTGAGGACACGGGGAGGAATCTGTGCACACTGCTGAGAGCCAAGGCAGCTGTCTCTGAAGTCAGGCAGAAGGACACACACACACTCTCACAACCTCATTCACTGTCATAGATATGCACAACCCTTATACAACACCAGATCCAGTGCCTGCAAACACAAAGCCACACGTGTAGCACAAGAGCTCTGAGTCATGTTCAGCTGAAGCTGTCTCTGTCTCTCCAAGATCAACTTTCTGACTAAGAGTAACAGACATTTTAGTGTCTGTGGTGGCAGCTAGAAGGAGAAATATAGGAACAGCTTTGCTTTCCTGCTAAGAGTTATATAACACAAATTATAACACTCATATTTTTATGCTAAATATGAAGCTAAATCCAGAGAGATGGTTAGTCTAGCTTTTAGTACACACACACACACACACACACACACACACACACACACACACACATATATTTTATTTAAGTGCCAGACTAACTCCTCCAGTTTCCAGTCTTTCTGTTAAACTAAGCTGATTATTAAAATGTCCATTAAACAACTCACAGCAGAAGAGAGAAGAAAATAAAGAGTCTCACACTGACAGACAACTGATCTTTACTGTGTTAAACCCCGTCAACATCAACTCTTTGGTTCTCATCGGGACTGATTTGAGGCCAGCTGCTCAGGGAGTCACTGGTCCAGTTTTTGCAATAAGCCTAATTTAATCAAGGCTTTTATTACTGACTGCTTCTCTTTGCATTATTGGACTATGATGTGTGATATGCATTTTGCTGTTTAATAAGACTGTATTCAGTTCAGCAGCGGTTCATGCATCATACTACACAGGTGGGTGGGGTCAAAATGGTTGTAACAAAACCTATGAGCATCACTAAACCATAGAAACCTTTTATTAATCTTGTGGTTATGAGCTAGTTGTGCAAGAATTAAACCTAGTTTGGGTTTAATCCATGAATCAAGCTGTTCCCACTGAACTCCCACTGCTTAAAGCAAGTATAGTAAAAGAAGTATAGAATAGTAAAAGAAGACATTAACCTCCATGTAATGATTATTTTCACTGTTATTTGCCCCATACCTTTATATAACATTATAAATAGAAAATGTGTCTAAGAGTAGAAGTAGAAAGCAGTTGCTAAAAACTTCTAAAGGCGTATGCTGTGATCAACGTGCAAGTTTAAAACTACAAAAGCAGCAGACAGGTCGTGGCTCAGAATACTGTAAACTATGTGAGGCATGAAGCGGCCTCCACCCACGTCAAGTTTCTTAATAGTGGGAATGTAACAGGAAGTTTGGTAATGATACGTACAAAATAAAAGCACACAATTTTAAGAAAACCATCCGAGGAGTGGAGGGACGGATCTTTCAGCAACATGACATACACGCAATCGGTATTAAGGCATCGAAAAATAAATGGTGGCGCAGCTTCATGCCCGCGCATGACACCTGAAAACGCTAAATACTAAATGTGCTGTGTGTTGATCGGAAAGCTCGTTTCTGTTGTGAACAGCTTGACACAGGTCACCTTTTCTCGATCCCGACCTTCCAGCCAATCAGCGGCTGTCAGGGACACATGAACGGTGATAATATCCACGAACAGGCTGCAGGCAGGAGGAACAAAGGAAGCCGCCTGCTGCTCAGAAAACGTCCTTTCACTTCGTCAACGCGGACAAACATCGACTTTGTTGCAGCTCTTTTGGCTTTTATTTAAACATTTCGGTCTGCTTTGAAAATATCACCTCTCGTGTGAAGTCAGACTGTTTGGTTTTGGTTGAGGAAAGAGGAAACTTGGCGTCGTGAGAGGTTTGTCGGGTCGTCTTTCTCGAAATCGTCTTTCTTTGGATACGCTGGCTGAAAGGTAACGAGTGCGAAGTTTGAGTTTTATTTTTCTTAACACTGTAATATAGTATCCAAAACGACAGTTAATCACAATGTCTACACTTTACTCTGGTTTTATTGTGCGAGAAGCAGCGAACTCTTTCCCCAAACTTTCCTCTTGTGTTTTTCTGAGGCAGCAAAAGAAAACAGATTCATTCCCTGCGCACGCTGCCAGAACACAGCCTTTCCCAAACTCTGTTAAACATTGTGTCATTTTAGGGCTTTTTTTGTCCTTTGGCAAACGAATCAACAAAGAAGAAGTCAACACAACTTAATTTCTGACTTTATGGTATCCACGCAAATGTTCGGCATGCAACTGTGACTTGTTTCTTGTATTTAATTGTAGTTATTTAGCTTCACTAATTAAAACAGGGTTAAAAACAACCTTAACCTTAACAGTTCAGTGCTACAGCTGTAGTTATGAACAAATAAAAACAGCCGTCGCGCACCAGTTTTAATAGTTAAGACTGATTATCTGCATCAAACTGTGGTGCTAATGTTACATTGTGTGTTGATGTAAGTATTAAACTACCAGAATTTGATCGGAGGTTTCGTCTCATTGGTTTTCCCCATTCAGGAAAAAACCGTTCATCTGAGGCAACGTCTGTTGTTGCAAGTAGGCTGCTTCAAAGGAGCACTTTTATTTAGGTAGCATTCATAGATGAAGCAGTTATTTCCCCTGGACTTCATTCCTCATCATGTCAGAGCAAGAAAGGACTGGCTTAAAGTTGCCAGTATTATTAGTTAGATACTTTATTTTTCCAAGCTTTGCTGACATTATTCCAGGTTAAGGAGTACAAAGTGCACTATCTGATCTAATTCAGTGCCAGTTTTCCTGCTATTCAGTGGCTAAATGCTTTGCCTGTTACCACACCATCTGCTTTGCCCTCCTGGGCATTGGGAGGCTACTGTCCAGATCAAGTGTTATGAGAGATTTGTGTGGGTGGACCACAGCAGATGGTGAGATGGAGAACATAGCTGACTGATGTGGTGGCTAGGCTAACTGTTGTGGTGGCTCTTCTCATATTCAGTTGTCTTTGGCGTAACCAAGAAGGAACTTAACATGTGATTCAATAAGCAGACACACTGCATGACCAATGTTAATTAGCTTCCATATTCTGTTGAAGCCAGATTATGTGCTCACATCGTAGGAGGACTGATGACCCCTGCACTCTGTTTCTAACCATCTGGGGTTTGACCCTTTGACTGCTGTGACATCAATTGACCTTAATGCCACGATGTGGGTGGGTGGCATAAATGTGCCCAGGTCCAGAGTGTTCACAGTGGAGTTCTCAATCATGTTTAATTCAACCAGAGTCTAGCAGGACATACAATAACACTATAGTTGACTATAGAACTGAACTATTGCACAGTTTACACTTGAGCCAAGCATTATTGATATACGGAACCTGTGTATGTTATTTATGTGTGTGGTATCAGACTGATAGCGTTTGGACTCGATCGTAGAAATAAGTGTACAGAGTGAACATTTGCACCAATGCTTTTCGATTGTATCTAATGTGGAAACAGAGGTAGTCAACCATGTGCATGTAGGCAGTGCATTTTTTTTATGCATGTTGGTCCCCATATCAATGCATGATGCTGAATTTGCTAATACAAATTATTAGGCCATTATGTAAATAATTAGTCTCCCAGTAGCTGCAGGCTTGGAAATGCTGCAGACGCTGACCAGCTTCTGAGTGAAGTTGTTTAGCTTGTTTAAATTGATTGATCACAGTACTGATAGGGATCCATAGTAAAAATAGGGTTAATGGTCATCCTGCCATTATGAAGGCCATGACTTGGGAGTGTTAAGCCTATGACCCTCTGTATTATAGGTTGATTCCTATTGAATATGTAGATGTCAAAAGAACTGATGCTTCTGTACCAAGTCGATTCCAAAATTCAATATCGGTCCGAATATCTATTTACTTTAAACACGCTGCAAAATCAACCAATGTCTGCCACAAATCGTTGCATATAAACGATACATAAAAATCAATATAGTGTTTTTGAGAATCAATACAGTATCACAAAACAATAATGTCTTATCACAGTATTCAATGTTTGAAGAAAATATATTTTCAATATTTTCTTAAACATCAACTTCTCATAACATGTGTATGTATGTTAATGTGTTGCAGTTTGTTTTACAAAGCAATGAGTGAATAAGTGAAAGGTTGATGCCTTCAGTGTCTTCTACACAGCATTGTGTACAGTTTATTAATACAGCAGTTGTATCCTATTATATCTCTATTGGGAATCTGCTTATAAGCAAAGCCAAAGTGTGAGGAAGTCAAATTGGTGTGTCCCTAGTTGGATATGTTACAGACAGTGATATCAAAACTTTATTTTAAAAGGAGGGTATGCACATGTGTCACTTTCCCACCATGGCATGCCCTTTAACTTGGACTAAGTGGCAAAGCAAGTGTCAAGCTGGCTGCCTTCAGCTGTGAAAACAGGAGTAAAACAGGTGATTATCTACTTAAATTAAAGCAAACTGGACTCAACAGTGATCCTCACATCTTATCCAATGATGATCCATGGTCAGGAAATGCACAAAGCAAAGCTCCTCTCTTTAGATTTTGGCACTAAAGATGTCTTGAATTTCTTTTTAATTTTAGATGTGTTAAGTTTCCATGGGCCCTGGTTTTTAAAGCTGAAATAGCTTTTGCCACTTAGTGGTGGTGTAACCCCAGTGACTTCCACAACCTGATGCCATGTGCATCCACTCTATTCTAAATATGATGTGCAAATTAAATGAATGCTTATCAAGTGTGACGAAATTCACATCTAGATCAAAACTAATTGGGGTCTAATAAACAGTCAACATTTGGTTTACTTTCCTGAGGTCAACAATGTTCTGTTTTTTGTTGAAATAGTTTTTAGGTTGTGTCTTTTTGGAGTCTGCAGTTTGTGGAGTATTGGTTGTATTGTAGTTTATTACATTTAATTTAGAGCCAAAATCATTAGGTACTACTACTGTAATACTCTATTTTGATAATCAGTTGATAGTCATTTTTTAAAAGCCAAAATAGTTTTAGTAATTCTACACATTCTCAGGTTTCAGCATTTCAGAGGCATCAGCTGGTGCCTCTTTATTGTGTACGTGTGAGTGTTATTTTTCTTTTCCATGACACATTGAATGATTGCACCACCAGGGCTTCTCTGCTCATAGTTCATACAGCCTGGTGCATTTTGAAGTGTTTTTTTGGTCACACACTGCAGGTCATATATTTTCCCCTTTGCTCTTCACTGCTAATGGACATTGTGAAGGTGGAAACATACTTATTTCTTCAACTACTTTAGTTACTTAAATTGTAGCAAATTAGATTTTTTATCTAATAGAATGTGAGTAGGCTTGTCTTTTTATAAAAGCTTACTGAATGTTTTCCATCTCTAATAGAATTGTTTGAACAGGTTTCTCCCACTTTACTCCTTCCTGTGAATATGAGGCAATACAATGATTGTACAACGCTGTAGGCAAGCGCACTAATGACTTTTACACTACTTAGAAAAATGGAACATTGTCTGGTAGATTAACATCCAACATCAGCAGCCATCAGTCAGCTACAGTAACCTGTCAGAGTGGCCATGTACTTTGTGCTAAATGGATGATGAACTATTGTGCTCATTACATCACTGTCGGTATCTAGATGAATTTATGTTGACAAATGAGATGGGAAATAATTGCTGGGCTACTCCACCATACCTCCTGGTGTCAAGGAGCACATCATTTCTAATGACAGCTGTGAGTGACACTCGGGTAACGATAGACTATTCTCACTACAGGCTCCTGCTGCTGTCGCAAACCCTAACATTGATCATTTAAATAAGGTTCCAGCAAATGTGGATTTTAATAGTAATGGTAACAATTACTTTTTAATTTATTATGAACACTTTTGTGCAATGTCGGAGCTTTTTGCTTGTTAACAGATGTGACCTGGTATGATATTACCCCAAAATTAAAAGGACACATGTTTTCCAGAGGTTTCAGTTTCAGGTTGTGTAGGCACACAGAGGAAAAACACGAGCTTCATCCTGTTCTGGCCTTTCAGTTGGGACGACTTTTCAGAAATAATCTGTAGTGCTGCTGTGTGTGTTTTAGTTTTTTTCCACTGAATTGGGACTGGTTTAATGATGTGCTTCTGTTTACCAAGTTTACTTTACAGGTGCAACATGAATATTTCTCATGATCACAGAAATATGCTTTACTTTTTGAATCATTATCTTAGTAATTTGGCCTATAAATGCTCTAAAACTATGAAATGAAGCTGAATTAATCAACAATATATTTGACTTTGTCTGTGATTCATTGTTCCTCCCTTTTCCCTCAAATCTCATAAGAGGCTCTATTGTAAGGTATTTTCCAGTTAATACTTATGGTGCACATATTATACACATACAAAGTAGTTGCCAGTATTTGGGCTCTAGGATTAGTTTACTCAGATATAAAGAGTTCAAACTGTCTGCCAGAGGACAATATAATGATCTCTTTGGAGGATTCCACTGGAGTCAAACATATCTGATAATTATTCATCTCTTCCTCTCAGTGTGTCCAGTCACCACCCACATCCCACACTTGGTTTCACACACACATGATAGGACAGGGTACTGTAGACAGTGAGTCTGATGCTGACTCAGTAGAATGTTAATGTTGTAAAATCTTGTTAAGAGCAACTTGGTGTTGATGCCATGCCTGGCTTATGTAGGACAGCAGGTCATTTTCAAAGGCCAGCAGTGCCATTGTGTTTGTACTGTGCAATAGAATTTATCACCTGAGTGACTCACACTAGACTGAATTGCTCTTTTAAATTGCTGCCACCCATGTTTAGTTGCTGTTGAAGGACATTAAACTGTTTTTAATGAGTATTGGTGGTTGAGAATAATTGGTTTTAAAGTCAAAGCTGCAGTTTGCTACTTGACACAAATACTGAACAATTGTGCCCTGCTTATCACACTGTTGTGTGGGGACAAACAAAGCTAAATTATTTTAATTACCTGTATTGATAAGTTTGGTTTAACAGAAGGACTTAACCTACATACCAAGTAGGTTAAGTTATGGTTGGGTCATTTTGGGAGCTTTTTCTCCTTTGTCTTTGGTGAGACATGTTGATAAATTTAGGTCTAATTGCCTATCCAGTTACCGATAAGTCTCTGATAGCATCGCAGTGCTACTGGATTCTGACTGTCGGTACTGAATAGATGGGGCATGTCTAGGGCTGTGATTCACAATATTAAAACCCAACAATATTTATCTTCGAGGTGAAAAGCTTTCTTAAAATATCAGTACACAACACAGAAGCTGGCTATAGGATGAAATTGGTATAGGGGATGCTCCCTGCTATTGTTAAATGACAGCATTCATTTTCTGGTGTTAGGTCACATACTTCAATAAGAAGTTGTAGGTTCATGCAAAGTTCATACACAATAGTGAAGTGTAAAGAGACTCATGAAATCTTACAGGAGAGAAGACACTTGAGTTTGTTGCAAAACCTTTTATGGCATGTGCATATTGTCTGTTACTGCATGTGACAATTCATATTCAGAAGGTAGGAGTTTTCAAAATGCACCTGCACCTCATCGTGCATTATGTGACTTTCAGGTGAATAAAATAATATTTTGACAGTCATATATTAATCACTAGACAGATTACTTGGTCTTATCCAGAAGGTTGAACAGAAATGAGACCCATCTTAAGACGCACCCTATAAAATGTAAAAGTGTGCCAATTTTCAGCTGTGGGGGTTGTCTCATTTTGGAGACTATTGCTGATGGACCAACAATGGGCTATATTGGTTGCATATTTTAACATGACATTTCTGTCTGGCAGAAGATTTCTATAACATGCTTATCCATGTCAAGCAAGTTTCTACTCTCTACTATTTCCTCCTGGTGTGCATGATTATAACAGAAGAGGTTACTGTTCATGTCAACCAGTGCTGCCTGTCATTGCTGGGTGAGTGATGTGTTCTGATGATTGTACTATCACCCAGCTCTTCATGCAGGTGGTGAATGTTCCTCCCAGAGAAGAGAGAGAGAGATGGCACACACGTTACCAGGGTTGTTTATCTTTCACATCTGAGAAGGATGTGGTATAAAGAGCTCCTCCTGGAAGAAGCTTCCACCCACATGTTTCCATATTGGTACACGGAAGCTTTGCATTATGTGCTGCATTGAGCTATGAAGTCCTGTAAATGAAAATTGCTCTTCTCCATTTATGCACTAAATGTGCAGTTGTGTAGTCTGTGTGCCAACATACAGTCTATGCAGTTGACTTCAAACCACTGTAGGTTTGAGAGATCATGACACTTGCGTCACATATATGCCAATGTTCATAGTATGATTTGTTCTTAATGGCCCTTACAGTGGAGCTACGTGGTGTTCAGAATGATCAAGAGTCTGCATATAAGGAGACACAAAATCTGGGTAGATGGTAGAATAGAATAATCAATAGCTGAAGGAAGAGGAGGAATGCCAGAGGAGTGTTTTAGTGATTGTCCTAATACAGTCTAACTTTTATACTGAATTAAAGTTTAGAATGCCTTTTGTATCTGAAACCATTATATTGGCATTTACAAGAAGAGATAAGAAGAGTCAGGGTTATAGTGATGATAGTGAAAATAATGTGCTGTCTTGTGACACTGTTTTAGGCAGAACCCTATTAGTGTTTTTGAAAGTTGATCCATATGTAGCACATGTGATTCAACACATTACCTTAAAAACTGACAGCTCAACAGCTGTGTGTAAAGGAAAAGATTCTATCAGACCTGGAAGCAGAAAGTTTCCTCCCAGAAGTTTAATACCAGACATCTTCCCTCTTCCACCTAATGTACCCTCTGCCTAGGAGCTGTTTATTCATTGGCTCATCTCTCTGTCACAGCAGTCTGCCATGCAAAACAGTATGCCCAGACTCCTGGGTCACTGTAAGGGCAGAGTCCACATAAACACAACTGTAAATCGTCTCACGTCAGGCGACTTCTTGTGCGTTGGTGTGTACACGTTTGTGCAAATATCCAGTCATACATGGCTGCTTGCTGTCAGCCTGTTGAAAAGGAAATGGGGGATAACAGGAGCATGGCATATACACATGTCAATATGCTGAAGCAGAACCGTATGAGTGCTTTAATAAATCATGAGCACTATGCTTTGCTTTGTAACAGTAAAATAGCGGTCTGTGGCCTATGTGCTTAAAAACTTTAGGCTCTCTGTGTTTAATCTCTTAGTGGTGGCAAAGTGACTTAAAAGTACCTTTATTGTAAAATTAAAAAAAACAAAACAAACAGGCATAGTCACATATTCCTTAATTCACAATAGATAATAAATGGCAATGGATAGTGCCCCCTGTCTACAGCATCGTCTCTGTAGACATTCAGCCATATTGCACATGGTTCGTCCACTGTGCAAAACCACATTTTCAGCCACAGACAGTAGTGAGCAGAAGTGAATAAGGAGCATAGTGTCCTAAGCCCTTTTCACACATGCACTCTGGACTATCTCTGGGGTGAGCAGGTCCAGACTTTACTCGGAGTTGCACTTTCACACATGCAGCACCTACTCGGACATACTCCGTTGGAAATGCGCTCACACATCAGGGGAAATAGTCCATTTGATTTCAGTGACGGAGGGTCTCTGAGCAGAGAGTGCAGGAAGAACGGTTTGGTACAAAATGTTCACAGCAGAAATCAGCTGATTTGTTTACGGCATCGAAGCAAATCACATGATTAGAAACAATGCGTAATGTTTATAACCTCAGTTTTATGAAGGAGAGAAATGTAATGCAACAGCAGAAACATAAATATTTTTTATAGTTAACGATGAACTGATCTAACAGCAAATGCCCCCAGTTCTGCTGTGAATACCTTGAGATTACTGGCTGTGTTCACACCCAGGCTACACGGACATTATGCAGACTTTGTATTAGGGGGCTGGCAGGAAAAAGTCTGTGTGATGTCCGGGTGGGTTGACGCCAGTGTTTGCATTCACACATGCAGCTCACCTGGGGAAAGTCCGGAGAAAGTTCTCTGTCTGAAAGCAGCTAGAGTTGGCTGAGTTGTTTTCCACTTTTTAACATGGTGCACTTTTATGCTGCTTATAGTTCCTTAAATCTCCACATTTTAAGTCCAGTGCATGTGTGAAAGGGGCTATATAGTGGTTTTTAACACATCTGATACATTAAATTTGCTAATAGTGTAATAGTGCAGTGTAAATATGCGCTGCCTATATTTTCAACCATCCAAGGCACCTTAATATTGTTTAGCTATATTATACTGACATGAATTATTGATTTGTCCTGTGTGTTCACTGATGTGCTCAACTGGAATCCTGTTGCTCCACTGACGTTCAGCTGCTTTGTTCCCTGCCGAGGCCTCCTGTAAGATGTCAGGATCTTTATTCACAGTGGTGGGTACCATCTGATAAACCTATGTGGTCTTTGTTTTCTCTATATTTTGGCAGAATTAAGTTTTTATGCACAGTCTGCTTGCAAAGTTAAAGCACTACAAAAGTAGTGTGTGTATTTGTTTAAAAATTTGGCATTTAGATTTGTTGCACAATTAATGACGTAGTTGTTGAGAGGTTTGCTGTGCCAAGGTACACCATGTTGCTGAGTTCCTCTGAGGACAAATTAAAACAAATTTTGAGGCTTAGTGCTATGGGTGTTAGGAAGGGAAGAGGTTGGATCAAAGCATGACAAATATGGAACAGACATTTTCAAACCATTGTCTTTTTTTTTCCTCTTTTCCAAAATTTTGTTTAGTTTTAATTAGAACTTGGTCCAGTGCCTCGGCACATCAGTCTATTAATTATCCAAGTTAATTCACACCATGTTTGACTGTGGGTAATGACTTATTTTCTCTGGGGTAAATGAGACTACAAGCTCAACTGTGGCACATGGAGCTAATTTAGCAGCCAGTGACATGGCACCTTTGATCTGCTAGCATGCTATTTAAGCTCAATGTCATCAGAACCATCCTGTCGCCTACAACCACAATGTGTCAAGTAATTTTTGAGCATGGCTAGAAACACTGTTAAAATATGCTGAAAACTGGGAAATATGTCAATGAATGGGGCAATTTCTATCCTCCCTGCTTCAGAGATGATAAATACAGGCCACCAGTCTTAACGTTTAGTTGCATTTTGGAGAAGGGTGATAAATTTGTAACAACCTGTCCTTGAAATAGCAAAAGGCTCATCACCACAACAAAGATACCCATGCAGTTCTTCACAATTATCTGTACCTGTTTATTTAGCAATTTATATAGAGGATAAAGAAAGGTAGTGATGAGATTTTTAAACAAGGCATTAGACTCTAGCTGCACTTCCAAACATCAGAAAATTAGAAACAGTCACACAAGGAAATGGTAAAACTTTGATTTACAGCATAGGATCTTGATGCTGGGTATTTGAAGATTTATTTATGACTTCTTAAAGCCAGTTGCATTTGTGATTTCAAGAAGGGGATGGTAGAGAACCCTAGTGCTTTTAGCTATTATTCATCTTCAGACAATATTAGTACTCTGTGCTCATCTCCATTGCATAATTAAATGGCTGCTGTAGGGCTGCAATTTTTCCTAGCTCCATATACAATGCTGACTCAGACAATAGAGTTGGCCACTTGAGAAGTGAGTTTTTCGAATGAGAAAAGGGAGAGACAGAAACCATTGAGAGCTGTGGTGTCCCAGGGGCCTCCTGCTGATAACTGGTTCACCTCTCTCTTACCTCTAACATCATTAAAATATAATTTAATCTTCTGGCCTCTCCTTTCTTGTGAAACATGTTGCACTCCCAAATATTTGAGCAGAACTGGATTTTTGCCTTAGCTGCTGCATACTTATAATTATCAGTGGATGAATGAATAACATGAATGAAGCAAAGTGGTATTTTTAGTACAACAGATGGTAAAACATCTGTTTACTAGTTAGGGATGCCAGCACAGTTGAAGGTTAAGTGACCTTGTACAGGGCCACTCTATTTTATGTAAAGAGCATTAAAACTAGGGTTATGCTTGATCAGTACTAGTTTGTACAGCATCGGAAAGTAAAAGTTGAATTTAGCTGAAGGTACAGTAAGAACCCCCATCTCTGGAGTATACGGATACTAGGGCTGCACGATTTGGTGAAAGTCTTTTATTATTGTGGACAGTATTGCAATTGAAATGGTAAATGGTATAGTGAATGGTGGTATCCTATAGTGGTTTGGTTTTAAAGACCTGTTTAATGGCACCGTTATGATGATAATAGAGTGAATCCAAACGTTCACATTTAGTTATGCTATGACAGTCTGTCTGTTTTGAGAAAATTAAACCTAGTCAAGTTATATTTAACTTAAGTTTAACAAAATCAAAGGAGAGTAAGCTTATTTACACTTTGTTCAGACTGAGTCACAGCCACAGGAAAAAAACAATGACTTGGTGTATTTACATCCACTCAAGTAGATGCGTTACAGTCGGCTTTCTTGAGTAAGCTGTCATGTAAACGGGAAACCTGGTTTCTGCTATTGGGGTAGGGGATTAGAGAAAACTTTCTCCTGGAGGACTCTGAATACTGTGACATGTATGCGTGTAACCAGGTTTGTAATTGACTTTTTACAAGCGCATATGTGCTTGACAAAGGCTGCAGACACTCTTTACTACTTTTCAGCAGAGAGGAGTAGCTGAAATTGGCTCATTATACACTCATTTTAAACTTAAGTCCACACAAAACTTGGCTGAAACTAACAAAGTGCCAAGTAGACGTCGAAATAAGTCACTTTTCACTATGTATTTCTTTAAATCAGACAGTTTGTGCTATGAAAAGGATCCTGGTCTGTGTCTCTCACAATGCTGTCAGGCAGCTACCCCAACACAAACAACAAAAAATGCCAGAAAGGAGTCTCTTCTGACTCTATATAGTTGAAATCTGAACAGTGCTTGCCAAAAAGCCCAAGGTAAAGCGGAAACCAGTTTACTTCTCTGCTGCATGTTTCATGTAACCAGCTTTTCTCATGCGCATGTAAACTTGATCCTCAATAACCTGAGTAACCTGGTTACACATTTTAGTGACACACCTCATGCAAAGTAGTGAAAGCCTGGCCATAATGTTGTTTGCCGCTTTTTAAAAAAAGTTGCTGAAGTGAAATGTTGCAAAATGTAGCAACATAGGAGCAACACTGCACAGTGGAAAGTAATGGGATCACGCACACCACTGCCTATACAGTCTGACTGATCATCTTTTTATTAGTATCACAGACAACAGGCAAACTGCACACAAACACAGAATAAGTTTTCATGTACACACACAAATGGATTTATGGAAATTAATAGCAGGCTATTGCTGTTATGCACAGGCAATTGGATTGAATGTGCAACACAACCTGGTTTGAGAATTCCTGATGTCTGGTCGGTTTCGTATGTGTTTGTGTGTCTTTATTTTCCTGTGTGAACAACTTTTGTTTTGATACCACTGACTGAAGTGATTCTTTAAGGAATTCAAATAACTCAATTACAAAAAGTCCTAAATGCAAATTCTTTGCTTCGAAACTTTGTTTAATCCCTGTAAAGTCCAGTTTAAAGCCCACTTTACTTCTCACAGATGATTATTACTGTCACACAACACACTACACTTTGGCATGGATTACAAAATAAAGAGAAAAAAGCAATGGTTGAGGAGAAGAGAGACGAATACAGAACATGTCAGATCTGGAATCATGTCAAAAACTCTGCTCTATGCATTTATTATTAAACCCAACTGGACTACCTCGGTAGTACAACTTTAGGATCTCACCAGGAAGTATCCATACCACAGAGTGTAGCCAATCCAAGGTAATTAACATTAGCATTACATGTAAGGGAAATGCTATTCTGGTGAGTAACATGCTACCTTTGTAAAGGCTGCCTTTGAAAAACACGATGACAGTGAGTATGAGTCCTCCACACAGACCATATCCCAGAAGTTACCTGCAAACTTTTATATATGTCAATCATGCATCCATGCAATGATTGCAATTAAAATAGACAACTTTTATTATCTAATAATATTAATAATAATGAAAATCAGAGCTGGGACATTTTTTGGATGTGTGGGTGACAGGGACCCCTACAGATGTCCAGTGTCTGCAACACTGATGATGTCATAGTGCAGCATGTTGTGGTTCCATTTTCAGAAGTATTACCCCTCTGTAACTTTTTACTGGGTAAATTTGTATTAATAAACTTGATATTTTAGGGGACCTCTGACATAAGAGGGCTGCTCTTGCTTTAGTGTTATGCAGTTCATTTATTCAGTTTTGGAAATCCACAGGGACCCATTTTTAGTGGATACATTTTACAATTTAGTTTTAACTTTTCAACAAAGTGGTGTGTTAAAAGGAATTAAAAGAAGGGGTTGAGACACTGGCATTTTATATTAACCAGTGATCATGTCTCATTGAATATTGTACATTTTACTTGGACTCTTTAAGACTAGTTACTTCGAGAAATCTGTGTTAGTTGGTTTTGGTTATATAAACACACAGTTTTGCCAGGCAACACTTGAAGACTCAACAGAACGATGACACTTGGTAGTAGACAGCACTGTGAGAGCTTTATTTAACAGATGGAATTTTATTGGAGTAAGCCAGTATTGTTGACACAGAAGTTACAGCAGTGCTTTCCCCTAGTGTCATTTAGATCTCTGGTTGCTTTGGGAGTAAGTTTTTGATTAACATCTTTAGTAGAATCATATAGTCAGAAATATGTGTGTGTCTGTGTAAGTACCAAAAAGCAACCCTTACTTCCCTTATGGACCCCAAGGAGTTATTGCATCAATTTTCTTTTGGCTTTATCACCAACTTAAACTGCAAATGACATGTGGGAGACGCTACCCTTCTGTTTAAACTTTAAAGAGGAGTCATCTTAAAATTTGATGAACATTAAGGTTGCACAGACTAATGAATATTCTATTGCAGTTCTCGGGTCCCGTAACTCTTTTGTTCCTTTTATTCCTTTTTTGGTTTCTTTGCCTTTTGGCCTAAAGTTGAACTGGGCCCAGCATTGTAGTATTTTAGTATGTATAATACACAACATTATCTCAGACCATTGCCTCTAAGTGTTCAGTGTCAGAGCTTATTAAGATTCTCTGTCTACTGTAGTTTAGAATATTAGCAACTTGTCCTTGGCTGCCATAAATGACCCACAAGACAAATGTGCACCATCTTATTAATCAAAACTATTTATATTTTTGTAGTGTCACCGTGATCAAGCCTGTGCTGTTTTCCTCAACAGGAAATAACCTGAGCTTTGACGTGTTGCCATCTTGACCTGGCAGAGATGCACTTTTCTCAAGACATCCACCCTCACATGGATTAAGAGGTAAGCTTCTAATCTCCCTACTGACTTTATTCGTTCACTTCTATTGCGTATTTCAGCTCTGTCTTCCAGCTATATTCAAACTCCAGAGGTATCCAAGGCTGTGCATTGTATTAGATGATGATGGTGGTAGTGAAAGGATGATCAAGGTTTGATCACACAGTGATCGCAGCAAATTATGTCTTTGTTAGAATATGACAAAGGATGAGAAGTAGTTGTGTTGTGGAGCCAGGCTGACTCATTCTAATAATCTACCTCCCATTCTGTAGAAACCTGATCCACCTTGTCTGGACTTACCTATAGGTGCAGAGAACCTGATCCAACGTGGCTGGTAAATATTTCAGTAGGTCCTAACTCCAAACCAGCTGATATGTACTACAGAGCTTGAGCTAAGGTTTCACCCTGCAGGAAGCCTACATGCCTGACCCAGTTGCTACTGTGCACTTAGGAAGTTCAGCGTGACCCAGGTGCAAGCTGACTGGTATCTTGAGAGAGCTGCAGAATCAAAATCAAATGTGTTCATGTAATACAGATTAAGACAACAGAAAGATAAAGGAGTTAATGGAAAATTATAATTAAACCACATTGCAAATAATACAACCTGAAACCAGCACACAACAACCAACCCATGTGGCTGAGGTTGCTATGGAAATGTCTGAACTACGCGGTACAGCAGAAAATGTAACCGATATTACAGCCAAGAATGGTGCATTGAAGCCAGATAAAGCTTTCATTAACATGAACTGAATATACTGAAGCACAGCCTTGTAGCATTCAGCCTGAAACACAGCCAGCTGGAAAGTTTGTGCCTAGTGCTGACACAATAAAAATCTGATTTCAGACTGTTTTTCTTGTGGAAATCAAGTTGAAAAAGTTTAGGGTCTTGGTATAATTGAGTATAATTCACTGTGCTGTTACAAATTTACCTGTGTAGCAACTGCCTAGAATGACTGATTCTAATATACTGCATTCACAGATGCGGAATATTAGAATCATTTTTCAATATACCACAGTGTAACATGACATAATGGTACAAAATGTCAAATTTAGAATAACAACAATAACAAATACTGTTGTCCTAAAATGTTTGGGTGACTCATGATTTATCCCTTTGCCTCTGTACTTCACAATTTGAGATTTATTACAACTGTCTTGCAGGGGATAAAGAATGAATCATGGCTCTTTGTCACAAACATTATAAAAGGCACTGGGAGAAAAGCAACATCAACAAAACTGAACATTTAAAAAATGTGTTACAGGGCTCTGCATTTATTTTGTGTTTTCTGTAGGGCTGCACAATTTGGCAAAAAAGTCACATTGCAATTATCGTGGACAATATTGGGATTGTGATATTATAAAAAATATGAGACTGGTTTGGTTTCAAGTAAAATACACATATTACACATATTGTTGTGAATCCAAATTTTGGAATAAACCCACCCTACGAAACTCTGTACATTTTGAGAGAAGATAAATAGTCACCTTAAGTTGAATTTAAGTTTATTTCAACAAAAGCAAAGGAGAAGAAGTTAACGGGGACAAGCAGAGGAGATCAGTTATTGGTCGTTTCATCCCATTCATGCTTCATTCTGGCTGCTGGTCCCACACAGTAAACGCACATGGAGGAATCACAGCAGAGAACATTCACTGACATATTATAAAACTCGCCTCACGTAAAGTAGTTTATACCTGGACAAAAAGTCGCTATGGTGCTAGTTGCTTTTTGAAATGGCTCCTAAATGTAGCGATACAGGTGCTAAATAGCCACCGCTAGACACAGTGGAGGTCATATGACTGCACGCTCCACTGCCTGCACAGAAACTGGCTGTTCATCTCTTTACTAGTGGTGCAGACAACAAGCAAACAGTATCCGTTCATTTCTGTGGCCTTATGCAGCCTGTTATTCATCACATCTATGATATGTGCTGGGAAAAATCATAGAAACATAATGAGATTGTGTAAACACCATATAAATGTCTAAATGTGTGGTGTGAGTGATTATGCTAATCTTTGTAACTGTTGGTGTTATAAAAATATTGCCATACTTGAAGTGCTTACTTTACTTTCTGATTACACATTAAAAGATTTCTTTTATCCGACACTTGGCAGATGTAACAATGGAGGCAGATCTTATTTTTATGACTGTGGTGTGCGTGTGCACACGCGCTCGTGTCTGCGTGCAGACACAAGAAAGAACTAGACTCTGTATGAGCTTGGGTTCCTGCTTTTAACACATGGTTGCCAACAGATTCTTCTCTTGGGTAAACGGAGACATGGAGACTGCAAACTGCTTCTCATCCCTGGCTGTGGGGTGCGTTTGTCTAAGGAACAGGAAATCATTTGGACAAATGGGTCTATTATTGACTAGCCCACTACCTTGGCTGACTTTACACTCTTTGATCTGCACATTGTAAAGTCATCTATCAACAACAGGAGAATGACTTAAGTGGTTTAATCAAAAAACACTTTATTTGTTTTATTTTCATTCATGCTTGAACAGACCTGCAGTACTGTGTTTTTACCCTATTGTTTTTACATTTCCATCCCCTCCTGTCATCATTCCTGTCCATGTTTTCATTCTGATGACATGCGTTCATTGCCCTGAAGGTCTTTTAAATTTCTTGTCCTTACAAACAATTACCCAAGTACTATTTACATTCTTAGTTCATAGTTCCCATAATAATTCATATAACTGAATTTCATGTTGTTCACTTTTCTGCTTTCCCTTGATCCCCACTTGAGTTTCTTGTTGCACTCTTATCAGTAAACCGGGGCACAAAAAAGGTGACACTAAAGGTAGCAGTAGCATTTGGTGTACAGTGAAAGCTGTAGTGTTTTTTTCTTGCTTGAGTTCAGTTAAGCCAAGTCATCTTGTATTAATGCACGTGGAATTCAGAATGAAACACTCATAAGAGTCCAGAGAGGAATTTTGTTGTGCATTTACTCAGGAAGTAGGAACATTGTGGTGGAAAAAGAGTAAAGGGTTTACACAGAATCTCAGCTCTACTGCCGGTCAGAAGTTTGGATGCCCATTGGAATTACCATGTTTTTTATTAAAAGATGCTTCTGCTGTGTTACCATAATTGCAAAGGGTTTTCTAATAATTATCCTTTTTAAGTTGGCAAACATAACATGCTAGAAACGCAGTACTGTTTGCAAGTACAGGCCTCTGTATATTTAATATTCCTTTTTTTAAAATAAAGGTTTTTCCAGCTACAATAGTCATTTACAATATTAACATATCAAATCATTTTTTATAAACTTCTCCTTTTCTTTTAAAAACATGGTATGTTCTAAGTGTCTAAACTTTTGACATCTGATGATGTATATCTGAGTTGCATGGAGAAGAGGACAAAGTCTAAAGAAGTAAAAACGTTGCAGTATGATGAACAGTTTAAATGTGAGCCCAGCACGCTTTGACTTGTGGTCTTGTTAAAGACCATGATGAAGGCCAAGTGCATTTGCTGGAATTGCATTTGCTTGGGATTTTCATTTCTTCAGACTGTGTGGGGAAAACCCAGTCTATTAATTCATTACAGTGTGTTAGTGTAAATTCCTGAATGATTACATACAAGTTTACAGTTTCTGCGAAACGTCTTGCAGCATCCAACTACCAAAGAAATGTCACTATCTTTCACATGCTGTTATTTGTTTCACCCATAGAGAACCCAGAAATTCTAATTGTTGAATTAAACATTGAGAACCAAGTTAATTTTCTGGTGTATAATAGGCATCAGCATAAGGTTCACCAGCTTTACTGTAGAGCTATAGCCTGATGATAACTTATTTAATTATTGATCAAGATTAAAGACAACAACACATAGCTGAAACAGTCAGTAAAATAAAAAGCTCTTTTCCCCTTTAAACTAAGATCAACAGTCATTAAGATGGACAGCAACTGATGGAACTGCGTACTTTCTTTAAAAAAGTGTCCTTTATACTTATGAATACGTAGCCAATGTAAAAATCGAAATGGGGCTGACAAACAAATGAAAGGTCTACATATGTTCTAATTGATTTTTCAGTTATCCTAAATACCTGCACTTGTAATGTACAGAGTAAACATCAGAATAAGTCTCTGTGTTGAAGAAAATAGATGGAACACGAGCTCCTGGTAATTCTAGGAATTTGCCTCTGAATATATTCTGCTTGTTGTCATAGTAAATGTGTGAATATAGTCAGTAGGGGAGAAATCCCTGTGTTGCAAAACCGCTCTGGAGGTCAAAATAAGGAAACCTCAGTTCACATGTGTTTTTTTTTTTTTTTTTTTTTTCTGAAACTGCTTAGGATAAACAGCTGTCTTGGAATAAAAGAACAGATGTTGGTCTGACCTTAGGTCAACTCATGACGTTATACTGCAGTTTATTTTTGTTTTGTGCTGGGGTTTCTGATCGTAACCGCTAATCTTTGTTACACATGTGATGGTGGAAAAATGTAAATCACCTATTTCTGCATGAGATGCTTTGTTCTATAGATGGTATGAGGGTCAAATGTATAACCTTGACACCTTCATCAGCATAATCCCATTTTTGTATTTTACTTAAAGTTACAATTATTGACTACAGCACAAATCAAAACTCATATCCAATACAGCAGATCAAAGTGAAAATGAGCTCTTAATTTGTGTGTGCCATACACACATTAAATTTTATTTATTTATTTATTTTTTCACGACCATGTTCTAGAGGTGCCTGATCAGTGCATCTGTGAAAGAGTGAGTGGTTTGTTCTGTTTGGGAAAGACTTTGAGCGCCTTCCACATTAAGCCCTCCCCTTCTTCCTCCCTGTCTTTCCCTCTCTTCCCTCCCTCCAGCAGCTGTTTTCCTGTCTTAGCTTGGCTCTCAGTTCTCGGCTATTATATTTTTTTCCCTATCCTCGCGTCAGAGGCAGGAACTCGCCGACTTACGGACATACACAAACAGGCTTTCTTTTGGTCTGTCTCTGCCCTGTCCCACACTTGTCTGGCTGTTGACTCAGTACTGACCTCATTTTGGACTACACACTGAGGAGCAAGTATTCCCACTCTTCTACTTGGCTGCTGTGATTGCGTGCTCACATTACTGTGTGAGAGCTGCCTGGCTGTTAGTAGAAATGCTTTCATGGTAAGATGTCTTTTTCCTCACAAGCCGATTCTGTCTCTTGACCTCTTGTGTCTTCTTTCAGTCTGAGATTTTCTCAGGTTTCCTGTCAATTGGCAAGCTTGTTTCTGGTCTTATCCTCATGCTGTCTTTGTCCACATAAAGTCTTGGGCTTAATGAGATCAAACAGTAGAGATGTGTCAAATTTAATTG
>OMLM01007476.1:0-30484 GCA_900302695.1 Helostoma temminkii
ATTTCATTATTGAATTATTGATTTAGTACTGAATTATTGGTTTTATATGTAAACATCACAAATGTTGCAGATGGAAAGGTGCCACTTTATGTATTAATAATATAATAACGTAACTGAAATCTGCAAATAAATCTAGTGGGGTTCTTTCTGAATTGTAGTTAAGTAAAAAGAATACAATTCCATAACAAAACGGAAAAAAACAAGTGAAGTACAAGTATTTCAAGACTGTACTTAAATGTACAGCTTGAGGGAATGTGTTTAGTTACTTTCCATGACAGGTTATGATCAGTCAGTTGTACTCGTTCAACAACTGTTCTCTAGACAAGTCTTACTCATTTATGTTAATCTAACAACATTTTTGTCTGAATGTTTTTGTCTTAAAAAAATGGGTTTTGTCTGGTAGTTAGAAACCCAGTTAGTTTCCTTCTTTCTGTATCTACTACAACACATTTCAAAGCAAAAAGAAGGGAAATATTGTTATTGTTATATCCAACAGCTGTTTCACTGTTTAAGATCTTAAATACAAAACAGATGATCAGCTCATAAAATATGATTTGCCCACATTTATAGATTTATCCAGTTTTATTTAGAGTTAGAAAATGTTAGCTCTGCTTAAAACATGTACAACCTGTAAAATCTGCTTAGATTTGGAATAGTGCATAAGTATACTGTAGCATATACTGTACTGTTTTAACTATATACATAAATATACATATGCACTTATACTTAAGTAACTTTTCAATGTGGTTCTTTTTGCGCGTGGAGGATTTTTACATTGTGGTACAACCTACCGTTGAAGTTTGGATTATTACTTTCTGCTACCAATTGTCAATATGTTCATGTATGGAGAGCAGGAATAACACATACATTCTAGAAACTTTCAAAAATACTCATCATATCTGTCAACCTTTTGCCCTATGGGTGCTGGCACAGGAATACACAACATAAGCAGCTGTTGTTCTTTCCACTACTATAGACATTAATGCTGTGTTTCCCATTGGCAGCACTTCAGATGCCATTGGCAGAACCTGTGCTCTGAACATGGCACCACTCCAGAGACTTTCCATCCCTTGCCGTTTAATGTCTCTGCCTGAACTCCCAGCTCGGTACTACACTTGGTAACAGGAGACAAAGGTATGGCGAAGCAATTTTAGTTTTAAAAAATCACTAATGCTGTGCTTTGAACGTCCTCTATCTTTTGATCCTTTTTCCTGCACAGTAGAGTTGAAACTGAAAAAGAACAGCCAATACTGCGAGGTGGAAAGGAAACTTTTAATTGGCTACACAGAGCACAGCTGTGTTTTGTTGTTCCCCCCCCAAATTCCATTTGTCAGAAGTGCAGTTTGCAGTAATAGGGAGGCACCACCTGAAACTAATACTTACTGTAAACTGAATTTACAGAAGAGTGGTCACCTTCCAGGGCAATCTATCTGATTTCCTGTGCATGCTAAATAACCAATGCTAGAGCAGTTATTCAAAAATCATATTTATGTAAATGACAGCAGCGACTGTTAAAAGGAGGTTGTGTGTGACCTAAAATATCTGCACAGCCAGAGCTCCAGTGTAACATTTACTTATATATATTTTATTCATTCTCCTTGACTCCAGAGAGGGGAGGATATGAGGCAAACTTGGGAATCAGACCCTGTTTCCAATCAGCGACAACATTGCTTCATTTCACTAATCATTATTCAAATGAGATTGATTTGTTTCCCCACCTCTGCACTGAGTTTGAGTGTAAAACGGTTTACATCGGCGCCAACTGCCTCCAAGAGGGATTTGTATCAGACTCCACCCCAACCCCCTTGCTGCTGAATTGCAGCTGAATGGTCCCCAAGTTCCTAACAATAACCTCATGAATACTGAAGTAGTATTTTATTTTTCTGTGCCTGGCTCGATTCTATTCACTGTCAAAGAAGAAATTAAATCCACTTGAAAAGGAGGTCTTTTAGATCATTTGCATGCTAGTTCGGCCCAGTAATGGAATGAAATATGACACACCAATTTAATTACTGCTTCAGAATTGTCTCGCCTCACCGTATAAATATTGATTCAGGCTTCTCTCTCCTCAGATTCTCTTCCACTGTCCCTTTTACTTCTGCTGCTGCTGCTTCCATCTTTCTCATATGGTATTCCAGTCTCTTTTTCTAAAACACTCCCTCTCTTTCACCCTGACACAAACACACACTCATACAAACACACACTGCTGCTTCCTCCAACTTAATACATCCACCTTTCATCTCACTTCCCAGCTGCCCTCTCCCCAGTCTGTCCATTCCTTATTCTGCTAGCATCAAGTGATTCATGTCGTGTTGTAGGAGCAAAGACTGGCTAAGCAGCAAATATGAGATTCTGCCCTGGGTGCTCTACTCCTCTAGTGTGATGATAGTAGCGATCTATATGCACGCCTGCACTCTCACCGTTAACAGCCCCTGAAATTACATACAATTTCCATAGCAATAGGCTTTATAGAAGCCAAATGTGTCCCTGAGGGGGCCCCAGCCACACCTTTTCAGCGGAGGATACAGTGCAGGGAAAGACAAGATAGGCAGTGTGTACAAAAGCACAGGACGAGGAGTAGGAGGGGTAATTTCCCTGCAGGCATCTCCTATGCGGACTTCTATAAACTCTTCGGCCCCGCCACTTCTCATTGAGTATGTGATGGGTCAGCCTCATGGTAAACCTCAGCTCTCAGTGGGAGGGATACCAGCTCAGAGACGTGGCCTTGACTGTGAATTTGTGGCTGTGTTGTGGCGGTCTGCCCAACAAACCACTGCTATGAGGCTGCAGGAAAAAAGTAGAAATTGCTGGTAAAGTCAAACATAAAAGGAGGCTATAATGAATTAAACACATTGAGCTAAAGATGCCCTTTTAAACATTTAAATGGAGCAGATCAGAGAACTGTGCTCTTAGCTCCTTGGACCTTTTTCCCCCAAAAGCTTTTCTTGAGTCAAAGAAAAAAAAGATGCAGCATCCTTAAAAGCACAGACATTTTGTAAACAACATATCCTTCCTCACAAGGACTAAGTGTTACTCGTGTTTTCACAGAGCTCTTAACAGGCTGAATGCCTAACAGGGATGTCCAGACAAGAGATGGAGAATTCAATCCTTGTCTGAGGGTTTTTACATGTAAGGTGAAACATCAATGTCCCCGTACTAATTGTTGTTGTTTTGGATTGCATGTTTACAAGCTAAAAAAAATCTTTTTACTAAAAGTATATGGGCAATTTGGTGCCTTCCTATAAGGAAGCCTGCACTTTCAACCCATTCTCTCTGCTCCTCGCAGGGTTGTGAAAACATCAATTTCCTAATGGCTCACTCATGTGAATCATCACAGTATAGCCTAAAGAAATGGTGACAGTGCTGCCCAGGCTGACGCATCGTTAACGCTGTGTAGTTGAAGCAAAAGGAAAGGCAGAGACATGACCTGCTAGCAGATTAAGCCACCAAACAATAAAGTTAAGGTCAGTGCCGAAGACAGGAACATCAGGGCAGTACAGCTGTAATCACTAGTGCTGAGAGGCAGTTAAAGTAATATGACTACATTTTAAGATACATGAAATAAAAAGGGGTTAGAATTCAGGAGGTGTGAAAACAGTTGAAAGAATGTGAAAGGAAAGCAGATGTTTTGGTTCTGTGATAAGAAATCTCACTCTGCAGAAATCTCACCAGCAAAACAACAACTTCAGTCTCTGATTTTTGTCTTCTTGTCAGCTTACAAGTTCTCCTATTGAAATGATGTGTTTGATCTTTTAATTAACTTTTCCAGATGTGTTTTTGTCGTATTTACATTAAAGGTATACTGCAATTTAAAAAGTCCTTCAGTCTAAAAAGCACTTTCATCAGTTTATACCTACAGAAGTACTGGAAATAGTAGCAGCTGTTGGCAAAGCTAGTACAACTCAACTAAAAAATACTGCTAAAACTGTAGCCTGACAAAATTCAGCCAGTGATGTTGAGATTTTTGGATTGGCAAAAACCACAAAGTCATGTCATTAGAGATCCCAAGTATCCCTTTAAGAGGGCAATAAGTATGGTTTTTACTGCACCACAGCACAAAATGATCACAATATATCTGCAAAGGGTTGATAGGGTTATGGTTTAAAAACTAATTTTCTGCCTCATTCACTGCTTTAAAACAAAACTTTAAATTCCCAAAAGTACTGTATGCTGCATTTTAACAGGCAATCGTAACAAGGTTTATTCTTCTTAAGGCAAAAATGACAATAAGAAAAGAAAATCAATTTTACTTATTGGTGCAATTATTATTATAAATGTTTTTTTATCATAAATGCTTATGTGATGTTCCTATCTCTCTAGAGGTGTATTTAACTCACTTAAGTACCAGTTGAACCTTCATCATTTTAAGACACTTTTACGGTTTTGAAAGCATTAGAATCAGTATTGCAAGAGTTGTGTTAATATGAAAGATCGGGCAGTTGTCCATGGGACTTTGTGTCAGTTTGCAGCTGTATTAGTAATACGTTTGCATGTGCAAACACAGATTGCTACAGATGTTGCCCTACAGATACAATTCCATTTGTGTGTGTTAATCTGTTTATTACAACTAAAGACAACCACATGAAAATCTACAAACCAGTAACTTGTCAGGCCAGTAGACATGTTTAGATCCCTGTGCATGTACTGCACTTTATTATACGAGTAAACCACAATAAAACAATTGCAGTGCGTAGTTAAGTAGGCATGTGTAATGCAATAAAAATAGGGGCTTCTAACGAGTCTTTAAAGAAATTCTGATGTATCTGCTTCCTGTGTGTGTGAATGAAAGTCCATTGGGATGAAATTAATAAAGATATGTTGGGTCATTTAATTTTTAATAGAGCGTAGGTGGGGGTTTACATCATTTTGCTCACAGTCCCAGAAGTGCTGAAGAGCAGGGAGCAAAGATTTGGAGTTCATAAACTGTAACAAATTTAAATGTCTAGCAGTTTCACATTGAGACATAGGGCCTCTTAACCTTGATGAATATTTCATTTTTCTATTCAGATATACTAGCAAAATAACTTGCCCTTGCATAGTCACAAAATATGGAAAATAAATCAAACAATGAAAAATAAACATTTTTAGTATCTTACCACGCATGTGATTGTACTGCAAAACTGTAACTGTTAACTGAAATAAATAACTTAAATTTTTAATAATTTCATTAACACTAGAAATGAATCTTGCAGTATGTGGAATTACATGACATTACCTTCTTTATAATGATACTTAGAAAATTCACCAAAGGAGTATCTGGAAGGAATAAAGACTGATCCACTCGGACAGCAAATCCTCATCCTGACAGACCATATACGTCAGTCATACTTTTAACATAAAGCATAGCCCTGAGACCTGCCAGGAAATATTAAATAGTTGATTAAGTGTCACTGTGTTGACTTTGTAGCTTATTTCTCAGTTGGGTAACATATTGGATGTATTATTCGTTTTCAGATTTTGACAAGGCATCCCTTGTTTGACATCTGGGGGAAAGTTTTCCTCACAAATCAAGTTAACAAACCTTCAAATTGTTTGCATCTCTGGTGAGTGTTGCTATGTTTTCCTGAGTTCAGTCCAAGCCAAGTCAAATTTTGCAGGTCTGGCTGGTTTTCACACCTGGACAGATGAATTCTGTATCTCCATCCCTTAAAATACACGTGGGCAGTGGGCAGAAAATACACTTTGGCTAGCAAGTCAGGAAGCTTGTCTGGAACATAATGAAGCAGGCAACATCCTTAAGCCTCCCGGTTACCAGCGCAGAGCATTTCTCTCTATCTGAGCAGCATGTTGTCCCACGCTGACTAATGTCAACTCAGCTGTTACATCTGCCCAGGCTCTCCAAATCTCCTCTTTAATTCCTCCAGCAGGCAACTGGAATCAGCTGAGGAGACATGCCAGAAATGAAGGAGCAGGTGGCAGACTTGCAGCCATTCAGATTATATTTTCATTTTAGATTTTCAAACCAGTCACCAGAGTGAAAATAAAACCCTTTTTAGTAATTCCCTTCTTATAATATGTTCTCAGTTCAGAGCACTAATCTAACAGGTCTCTATCAGTGATTTTAATGGTTATTGCATATCTATGCAACAATGTGTGAAGGATATGCTTACAAGAGCACTTACATTTGCTCTGCCAAGGGAATAACCAGTGTTAGAAAGTACATAAGTGAGTGGAACATTTAAGAGATACAGGGAGAGCTGTGAAGATAAGGGTAATGGCTGTAATAGTATACCAATCCAATTACAGCTGTTCCATTATATTAAATTACAAAATTTTGCTTTAATAAGGTATGACCACGGGATGGGTCACGTTGCTGCTGGGTTTCCATGGCTACAGTCAGAAACCCAGTTAAATGAAATATAGAGTGGAATATAACACCCACACACACTACAGGGCTTCAAGACCTCAAAATATTTCCCCCATCTCTGGCAACTTGTCAGGCAGAGAAAACAGATGCAGTCACACTAGTCAAACCCGCTGTGCAAGTTCATATAATTGATGGATAGGTAGACGAAAATATTTGTAAACAGGCAGGCAGTCAATGAACAGGTAAGATAAAAGAAATGAGCAGACATTTTATTGAGATGTTCTGGTAGAGGGAGGAGTGCAGTAAGAGAAATAGAGATGAGGAAAGATCCATACTGAGGTGGGAAACTCTGATATGCCAGATGAGACCATCTGTGGGGGAAACTGTATCTACCATGACCATTACAGTCAAAGATCCTGAAGACATAGAACCCAGTACACTAATAAACAAGTCAGATAGTTGACTACATTATTCGTTAACCCAGCTTTATTTTATTTCTTATTTTTCTCATTTCTTAAAACAGACACATTACTCTTTGAGACTAAGTAAAAAAGATTGAGTTTATTGCATTTTTAAGTTTGACAAGTGGTCAGTAAAATTAATTAAAATACTTACGTGAACCTAAAATGCAATTACTAAGTTAGATCAACTGAGATAACCAATATAAAACCTATTGCTTAAATTTTAGTCTTTGAATGCAGCTTAGTGTTTTATTGATTATGAAAAAATATATATATTTATTTTGATTGAGGGTTGTGAAAAAGGTAGACTTTTAGTGCATTTTTTTAAAGTCAGAATTCCAGTTGAATGTAGTAAGTCATTTTTCACAGTGACAAATAACTGAATTAAAATAGCACCACAAGTAATAGTCAAATTAGATTCCAGTGTTTCCCGCTAATAGATTAAATTGTCCAGAAGATAATAGTCATTAATATCCATTTATGGAAGTAAAAAATCTTTTGTGTGGCATTCTGTGCAAAGGACAGTAGCCAGGGAAGTCAGACAGAATTCTTTGCAGTCAAATGAGAAAAATCATTAGACATCCTAAGTGTCTTGTTTACCTCTTAGACAATCCCCTCAAGAAGCCTTGAAGTAAACATCAAGTTGTCCAAAAAGCAAATCGAGGAGCGGTGACAGCGTGTGGAACAGCACCTGCTGAAGGAGGTTTTGCTGTTGCAGGTCTGACGTCCTTTCTTCATGGCTTAACTTTTTGGATGCACGCCGGAATGAGCTTTGTTAGCTTGAGATGTACCAACAGTTTTGCTTAAGCAGCATGACTGAAGCTGATCTGAGAACACGGTAAGCCAGCACTGGCAAACAATCCTGCCCCATATAGCCTGAAATCAGCTGCAACTCCCTGTCAACAAAGTGTTGTTTACACTCAGAAGACAGGTCAATCAAAACAATCAGTTTTATTACTCAATCATTTCCAGTATATAATGCCTTTGGTCTGTATTGTCTTTTTTACACAAGCCTAATCACTGTAAAGTTTGAGGGCCACAGAATTACAGGATACAAACATTATCAATCTGTCACTGTCTCTGAACTCCTGCTCTCCTGGCAGAGATTCAGGCAGTGAATTAATCAAAGGAACCGTTATTGCCAAATTACTGACATGGGTTCAAAGATAAATGTCTCCTGGCTGACGCCAACTGACAGCCCTGAGAGTGATTAATTTCACTCCACTCCGGTGATTGGCAAGAGCCTCAAACTGAGGACGGCGCATCATTGCATGTTGCTTGTTTTTTTCCGAATCTGGATTAGAGATTTAGTCCATTTTATTTTGCGAGCTGAAGCAGTGGTAGGGAGGTAAACACTTCTCAGATGTTTTTATTGAAGAGGAATTGAGTGAAGCCCGAGGGTCAGTGGCACAGCACTTTCTCAAAGGCTTAAATTTGAGCAGGTGACACTGAGTTATGTGGTCACAGTCCTGTCAAACACAATAAGGAAAGCAAGAAAAGCCCAAGGTTTTTCTTCTTGGTGATCAGAGCTTAATATAACACTCAGATCCAGTGCCTACTGCGGGCAATAATGCAGCAATGTTTTCATGACACCTTTTCCTTAGAAAGAGATAGTAAGTGGCCAACAACATGTACAGCCTCCCTGCAAAATGTCCAGTGGCTGTTTAATACAATATGAAATTCAGTCATAATCCTAGCACCATGTTGTGAAATATTCAACAGTGAGAAATTTGTTAGTGGAACTAAAACATTATCACCTTTTTGATCTTTGCCTGTTAGCCTAAACATCCTATCAGTCTTGATATCAGTCCCGTGGAGAGAAGTGAGATCAATCAAATCCATTATCTGCCTTTTGTGTTTATAATGCTTTTAAGTTGCAGCAGGGGCTTGCGTTGTCATAGAAACAGCTGCAGTAGAAAAAGGTTAGATTGTTGTTGAACTTGGTAGGATGCATGGTGTAACAAGAGTAATCATTGTGTGAGGTATCAGCAGCACAAGCAGAGATAGAACTGTTGTTTTTTATTTGTCTTCTTGAAAAGCAAGGCCTTACAAATTAATGTGTGCAGATGACTGCAAATTGCATTGCCCTCATATATAATATGCTGAGGCTCACAGACAATACTGAGCCAATGCAATATGCTGTCACAGGTACAGGGATTTTGCTGAATTGTTACAAAGTAATCAAACTCTATGATAGAATTTGTTTTCAGATATCACTATTGGTTTGTGCCTACATCACAATGCCATCATCTTATCTTGCTTTTTTAAAGAAATGAATCCTGACTGCCCCCACCAACCATACTGTGATATCTCTTCACACGAGGGCTGAACATCAGTATTCACACTTACTGGTGAGCTTACAGAGCATCCATAATATTGCTTAGAATCTCAAAGGCATGAGGCTGCTTGTAACAATTGTTTATACTTGAATTCATTTTTATGAAGACGATAATGACAGAACTCTGCAATGTGTTTTTAACACATGGACACCACATTATGATCTTGTGAGTTAGCCCAGGTAAATGAACACATTTGGCATTTGATAGAAAAGTGATCTCCAGGTCTCATTTTCACACATATTCCTATCCTTTCCATTCCTAATAGTAGATTTATAGTTTGCAGTTCTCTCGGGTTAAATATGCTATAAGCAATATTTTAATAACAGCCAGTCAAACAATTGACAACCCTACGAAAAATTAACACCTGAGTCTGTTGCTTTCAGGACCATGAAGTGTGGCATGTTGTATTGTCTTTAGCTATGCAGTTTCTCTTTGCACTGTTTTCCTTTACTCTTACCAAAACCCCTGTACTGGTGCCTTTACTACCAAATAGCAGTAAAGTGAATATTTGCTACAGTATCTGCTGAAATCACCAAAAAACTGCATGATTTACTGCAGGTTTATGGAGCATGCGGGAAATTTGCCCCACTGAGCGAGTTATTAGTGAAGCTGTATTCATATAGCACCTTTCACAGGTTACATTAGGTTAAGATGCTTTACAGGTGAGTGACTCTCAGTTTGCACTTGGTGTTGAAGGTTGGCTTACAGCTGTCTTAGAGACAGGAAGTGCAATACTTAAGTCAGTTTTCATAATTTTGTAAAGGTTTTGGCTTTGATGTCGCAGTGGGATCCAGATCTTGATTAGGGCTTTTGAAACACAATGTACTGTGCAAGATATTCAGATCAGATGGAATGGGATGAGAAACAAACAGGCCAGATCTGAACCGTGGACAATGTGATTGCTGTGAGATAGGCAGTGGGGAGTATCTGCAGCATAGCACAGGAGATAAGGTGAAGAGAGCAATCTCACTAGAGGCGAGCAGTTTGCTCTCAACTCAGCTGAAAGTGAATGGCTGATCTGTGTTTCCACACGCATACACCTTGTTTAAAACCCCTGGTTCTTTGCCTTCAAAGGCTTTCCAAAACTCAAGAACCACAAAGGAGCCTTTTGAAGCAATATCTCCCGGTGTTTCAATGGGACAGCCAAGCACCAACAGAAAAATCCCCTTTAACTTGCAGATCCACTTGTAGCCTGCTGCCTCACAGATGTTTAATTAAAACTGAACCCCACTCTGTCCTAGGGGATTACACTCTTCAGAACTTGGGAAATTGTAAACATTTGTGATGTTTGACATTTGTTTTTATTGGATTATTTGACTTTATAGATACAAACATTTAATTTAGCTTTCATTAGGCCTGCTATTTTTGCATAGTCACTCTTCAGGCTGCAAGAAACTGCAAAAAATGGATATTAAGACCTTATTGAGTTTGATGCGTGTTGCACAAGCACTGAAATATAAAGTTTGGTGTTTGAACTCACATATCTGACCGTTATTAAAAATCCCATAAAATATGTTTACCACAGTATACAGTGTGACTATTGCCTTCATGGGAGAGAAGGAAAAAGAATTCATATTCTGATGCACAGTCGGTGCAGTGTCAATGTACATCAATGTAGACAGAGCCTATATTTGTTTTGTCAGCAAACACAAGAAACCATATTGGCACTAGTGCATCAGGAAACACCAGACATATGTGACTTTTCTGAAGATATGTTGTTGATTAAAGGGCTGGCATCTTGTAAAAATCCTGGAATAGACAGACACATTCAGATGTGGTCAAAATATTTGACTAGGGCAGTGTACCAGATCAAATCCAATATCATTTAGAGGAATACATGTGACAAGAGGTCCTAGGCGAGGCAACTGATAAAGGGATTACTTCACAGCTGCTTTTGGTGGGCCGATTACCCATTCTGAGAAATCAGGGGGATTTGGAGACGTGACATGGCTCTTGATTCTGGTCTGCACAAACACACAAACATGCTGCGTCTAAATGCACAGGCTTCTCACTCAAATTGGAGAGGAGAGCAGAGATTTCCCCAGAAATCTCTCAGCAGGCCTCACAAAAAGCTTAGAGGAATCTCTCCCCACAAACATGGAGCCAAAAAGAAATTTGCTGTTTAAATTATATTCAATGAAAACAAAGTAAAAGAGTAATCTGGAGTAGTTGAGCTATCAACCCATTAGTTTAACCAACCAATTCCCCGATACTTATATAAATGATAAGCAGGAAATGCATATACGCTTGACTACATGTTTAAGATACAAAGTGGTATAATAATAGTATTTGTTTCATGCTGCCAGCTTCTATTTCCCATATTTGTTGTATTATATCACATTAGTAGGTACGTGGTAAAGACATGAGGCAAACATCATAACACAAATTAAGGGCAAGAAGAAAGCCCAGTAGCTGTAGGTTATGATGGCATTACTGCCTGGTGAGACGCAAGCACATGCAACAGGCTTGAGGCGACTGGGGCATGATGGGACTGACACTCAACATCTGAGTCACACAGAGGCTCAGCAGAGGGGCAACGATAATCAAGACTGCTGCTCGGCTGTCAGAAGAAAACGCCTTAGCTCCAGTGAATTATTTCCCACAGGTTCACACCAATACAATTTTTAACTGGCAACTGTTTATTTGAAGGTCTACATAGTGTTGTGTGAAGTTAGCGCTACTGTCGGTACTAATTATGAGCCAAAGAGATTACCATGAAGAATTTCTCTATTAGGTCACTGTCATTAATGCTGCAATTGGGTTTACAGTGCCCCACCAACATATCAGTCTTAATATGATTATGAGAACATTATTATTAAGACATGGGTCACAAGAACACATTAATCTTATTATGATATGAATGAGGTGATTAATACTGTGATTACAACATGGGCTATTATTCATGTTGTTAGAAGCTAGGTAAAGTTCAGGTAAAGTGTTCTTCAGTTATATTTTCACAATCTGCCTGTGGACTAGATGTGGTAATATCCACAGGTAATATTCAGTCTTCATGAGAAGAAGGATTTTTCCACACTTTTAGTGTTAAGGGAATAGTTTTGCCACACCTGTTGTTGTTGTAATACTTGCTATTTCCCCATGTTAAGTTAACCAGCTGCTGGCTCTATCTTTATATTTAGTTGACAAATATGACAAAGAATTGATCTTATTGTCTGTCAGCAAGAAACTGGGTGATCATATTTCCTAAAATGCTAAACTACTGGAGTAACTGAGAGGAATTCTATCTACTGGGTCATGTAGACCGGTACAAAATATTTGAATTACCTTGGTGCACCATGACCACAAAATCCAAGTAAACACTTCAACAGCAGCAGTGAACTGTGTGGTGCTCCTGATGCTGACCTAACTCACTCCAGAAGCTGCAGGGTGGTCACATGTACCTAGTTCGCTTTGCCAAGCTTTCCCATCCAAGTCAATTTCACAATTTGAGTGTGGTGATTTTTTTCACTTTTTCCTCTTTCAAACTCAGTTTCAAAGAGTTCTGGGAGACAGCAGTGGCCTCAGTGTTGGTCGATCACATTTTCTCATTAATTTGAAGGCACCGTAGATGCCTTCCGATTACGACATGAATAATAAATAGGCCTGTTAGTCTCCTGTGGTGGGAGTAGCCCTGTTTAATTCACTGTCTATCCATGTGTATTAAGAAAAGTGCTTCTCCACAGTAAAGAAACACCAAAACAGCCTCAGACACTTGGCATTGTTGTTCCACGCTTCATAAACAACCAGTCAGGATGTGTTACAGAGAGATCTCTGTTGGCTGTTGGGGATAGAAATACAATGTCAATGCAAAACCACTAATACACACAACATGGTTTAGGTTGTGATGCTGGTGTGGATCAAATAACATTTATCATATGATATGTGATCTGATGGTTCACCGTCTGTTATCGTATTAAGTGACACCCCCCATATTTCAGTGTGATTATAGCTATATCAGTTTCTCAGATAGGAAGCCTTAACAAGACTTGAGCTCCCATTTGGAAAGTAATTACGACATTTTGTGATAATTCTACTTTATGGGGCTGAAAAAAATCTAAATTAAATGAGAGAGAAGGAAGATGAATTCATATTCTGATGCACAGTCGGTGCTACGGGCAGCAGTGTGCAGTGTCAATGCACATCAATTTATGAACTAGGAATTATACACTTCACAATTGTTTTGCTCCTCATCTAATTGTCATAAAATTAATTCAACATACGAAACCGCCATTAACAATCTCTATTGTCTCATACGCAGTTTGCACATGTGCTGCTCTTCTGTATAATGACTGACGAGGTGTTTTGTCTCCACCTAAAGGTAACCTAAGGAACAGGATGAAAGTCCAGTGTGTGAGTCTCTCATGACAAATGCTGAACTGATAGGCAGGATAATCAAATAAACATTGGGCAGCATTTTATTCACAGCCAATTATAGATATCTGTCATATTTAATGATACATTAGGTACAAGGGAATATGATTAGGCTTGTGAAATTAGTGGAATTCAAGGGAAATGCTGTGTGCATACTGTTCCACCATCTTTTCTGTATAACATTTAATAAAAAATGGCAGAGTGGGTATAAATCACCATTAATTCAGTTGTGTATTAAGCACTGCAAATAAAGTTTATTCATCTTTAATAGATTTACACAACACAACAACATCAAGACTAATATACATTAATTTGTGTTCTTCTGTATAAAACCTTTTAAAGTGGCTAAAATAATAAATACTAATAAATGACACAAAATAGTATACAAATTTACATGAATTTAGAAAGTTTCTCCTTCACTTTCTCATCAATGTTTGCATAGTATTTCATTCGGGTAAGCAGTGCTTTGGCAGCTTGAAGTTCCCCTGATAAAGAAAAAATAAAAAAAGAAAGTTCAATCAATGACTCACTCAGCAACTTAAAGGAAACCTTGAGCATGGATTACAAAACAAAGAAGTGAGTGGGTGGAAATCTGAATGCAACAACTGAATATAATACCTTTACGAAGGGCAGCGTCTATCTGCTCTGTCAATTCTGCCAGTTTTTCTGCAAGCGATAGGGAGAGAACTTTTAGTTCAACCTGTGTTAACGTGACATAGCACATATGGCGCCTTTTATTCCTAGAAACTCAAAAGTGAACTTGCACTCGCACACTGTTAAAATGAAACAAACACGGTATGATGTGAATTGCATTCCATTCTGTAAATCAATAGTTATGATAATCACATTATAATAGTACCCTTAAAGATTTCATAAAATAAAATCTTTGTTATTTATTTTGCATTAGCCATTTCATATATTTACATATTGTAATTACCTTTATCATCAGACTGCCATTCCTACTTTGGAATCAAATTGCCTACATATAGTACCTGCTACATGAGGTTGTTTGCAGTGCACACAGACACACCAGTTGTTCTTCAGCCAAAGCAGCTGCTCAGGTAGTGCTGGCTGTAATGTTAAACTGCACTTGCTGTTGCCATGGTAACACCAGGTGTCACAAAATTTGAGTGTGAAACCACCATTGAAAGCTTCAAGTTGATAACTTTAAGATTTGAAACAAAGCCTTCCTCAGCCAGCGAGCAGTTCGGCCAAAAATGATTTTCCTTTCTTATACTGTTTGAGGGTGGGCAGGGGGTTGCGTATCTGATGTGTCAGCACCAATTAACCAGATACACATGCTCAACCACCTGTGCTAATTTATCAATATTCAGCTCAAATCACTCAACCAGACTGACAATCAATGAACTGAACAGATGTATGCATTTACCTTTTGTGTCTTTGCCAATTTTATTGGCTTCTTCTGGAGTCCGTGCTTCATCAAGGGCTTCATTGATCTCCATCAGGTCCATTAGAAACTCAGAATCAGCCCTGGACTCTGTGCCCTCTTCGATATGCAACCCCTCAAGCTTAAGCTGAAACATAAGACGAGAGCCCAACTCAAATGCTCCTTTCAATGCATGTTACTGCTCTCGAATGTCAGACGGTGAAGATGTTTTTTCTTGAACAAGCGATCATTCATTAGGTTTTAAACTCACCATATAAAGACCACGACTCAAAGGCTTAAGCAGAGTCTTGTATGCTTTGTTCACAAGAGCAGACTGGCTTTCTGAATACTCCCGTTCTTTCTGCAAGGAAGAACTCTGTTAGGTTTGCTTCAGTCCATGTTGATTCATTCAAAAAGGAAAGAAAACTTGTAATAATGTGATTTTTAATTAACTGTGGAAGTAGAACAGCAAGTGTTCACATGTTATGCATCAACTGTCACAAAAGGGAATACCACTGGAGGTGATTTTACACCTTGCGATCCCCATCTATATCACTGTCATTTTTAACACCAAACGCTTGGTGTTACTGTCAATTAAGTGTGCGACATACTGCTGCTCATCTGTAGTCAAACAGTTTGGGGCTGTTCAAGGAATGCAGGTGTAAGTTTGACAAAAACAGATGTGTGAAACCAAGACGGGGAGGAAAATATCTTGAAAACTGTTGGCAGATCTGAGTACATTTTGCAGCTATCAGCTCTGTCAGCTCTGGTGAAAATCAATAGTCTCAAACATGGGCCCATGGGCCCATCGTGTGGAGCTGTTTCTGTAATAACAACCATTGCAGTAGGTGTCTGGGTTGTAGCCTTGTATAAGTAATGAGTTTTCTATATATGATGAAGACCCCCGAGGCTGGAAGATGTCTAATTAAGAAAAAATGGCCAGAGGTGCTGATAAATAAAACAGAGTCAGTACAATATTGGACAGGTTGTGCGTTAAGACACCATTTAGGCTACCTTTCCTCTCTCGCATTCTGCTGAATGGGTTTAGCTTTCATATCATATCATGACAACATTGTGCATTGTTCTTTTCCACCTGAGTGAGCAGAATAAATTACATGCAAAGCAACACACCTCCACTGCTCGTTCATTCATGAAGCTTATTCTTCTTAACTGCCTTTTTTTTTTTTTTAATGATTCCAGTGCAGAAGAATGCACAATATGAAATTCTGGTGAAAATTTTATATTTATTCTGTAAGATAACACATTCAACTTTAAAGTTCTCACATGCACTGGGGCAAGTGTTGTTTCTTCCTCTGACATTTTTAAAGCTACACTAGTTCTGTAAAATATAGACCTGCTTGTCTCATTAGCCTTGTGAGTGTGATTTAGAAAGTAGCTCAAACTTATTTTTCCCTCACAAAATCCATGTGTTAAAAAAGAGCACTTGTGTGCCTATAAGAAGTAATAAATCAAAAGTGAAGATCGGCTTTAATTACTAAACATCAGTTAGTTAGTGTTCTATTCAAAGACAAGTGGGCAAGCAAAGATTAGACTTCTTTCCTGTCATTTCTCTGTACTCTTTCTCTCATGAGAAAACTGTTTTATGGAGGATAATTTCTTAAAGGGTCTCTCAATGAGTCATGGGGTAATTTTTAGTGTCTAATATGGGTCAAGCTCCCATAAGGCAGTACCTCCAATTTGTTTATTTGGTCTTACATTCACATGCACCACTGCTTTTAATCTTATTCATATAAGTATCTCTAACCATATTTAAACTTAATAAGTTACGATGTGGAGTATTTTATTTTGTATTATATCCACACTACCAGTCAAAGTTTGGGCACACCTTCTCCTCCAGTGCTTTTTCTGTGTTTATATTATTTTCACTGTTGTAAATTTATACTGAAGACATTGAAATTATGACAGAACAAATATGGAATTATGCAGTTAACATAAGCCATGTTTGTATATGTATTTTTTATTTTATTATTACTTTTTAATAGTGGGTACATTTAGCTTTGGCTCATTGCATTCTCTCATTACATTTACAAGGCAATTCACAGGCTGCCTTGTTCATTTGTAACATAAATGTGCTTTAGACCATTGGTTGTCTTGTGAAGAGGAAGGGTGGGTTAATAGTCAATAGCCGTATTAGTGCTACTACAGCAACTGTACCAATGTATATCATAGCAAGAAACACTGAGTTAAGTAAAGAGAAAAGACAGTTCATCATTACTTTAGGAAATTAAGACCAGTCAATCTGAAAACTGTCCTTTAGATTGAAGAGTCTAAATTTTAGATTTTTGGTTCCAACACATCTTCATTAGACACGGAGAAGGTGAATGGATGGCTCCTGAGTGTGTGGTGCTCACTTAGTCAAAATTAATGGTACCTATAACCAGCATGGCTAGCACAGCATTTTGCAGCGACATATTAATGCAACTGCTTTGTACCTTTTGAGAGCATCATTTGTTTTCCAGCAGGACAAACACCACAAACACACCTCTAGGTTTGGTAAGATCAGATGACTTTCCTCCACAGTCACATGATCCAAATCCAAATGAGATGGTTTAGGGTGACTTGGACCAGATAGAACCAACAGCCAACTAGTGCTCAACACTTCTGGTCAAGAGCGTCACCAAAGCAAAAGGTGGCTACTTTGAATAATCAAAAACATAAAACATATTCTGGGTTGTTTAACTTTTTTTTGTTTACTACTTTTTTCTATATATTTTCTTTCATAGTTTGGATGTCTTCAGTATTAATGTAAAATGATAAAAAAATATATCTAAAAATAAAATACTGTAAATAATGCTCTCTGCACTCCACTCATTCATGTCTACTCTATTTTCATCTCATCTTCCTCCCTCTTCCTTAAATCAACTATATCACTTAGTTTTTCTTGAACTTGTCATGACCTTGTTTGATTGTCGGCCTGATACATAACATCTCCGGGTTGCCTCGGTTGCCTCCTACGGCCTAAATTTGTCTTTTAGAAAACCCACCGGTCAACTTTGCCTAGAGTAAATTCCTTGACCTAATCACAATGAATCATTGTAGCAAAAGAAAACTGCACAGTTCAGTGACCTAATAGGGATAAAGGGCAATATTCAATGTCCCGTGTCACACCGCTACTAATAGATAGGAAAGCCACCAGTGACTCATACGCCATCTCAGTTTTCATTTGGATTCCCCTTGCATTCCCCTGCCTACCACAGATTTCTGGCTGAAGTTGTCTGGATGTAGAGACCTCTGGAGCTGCAAGTATCTTTTCTGCAGCTTGTGTGTGTCCAGCGTGAATGTGTAGTCACTGAAAAAAGGGCAACACATGGTAACATGAAATGTTTTTGTTTGCAGCCTGCTTTAATCGGTAAAATGATTCTGTCATAAAAACACTCACCAGTCCATGATCTTGAAGTAAGACACCTCCTCTTCGGGAGGCTGGACTACTTTGCATGACATGCAGAAGAATGCAGGTGTATCTCCTAAACGTTGTTTGCAGTTCCAGCAGTTCAGTCTTACTTGGTTTGTAGAGTAGTTCATGGGTGAGTTAAATTGATTAGTGTAGTAAATTTGAGCATTTTCCAATCTCGGTGCTCTAAGATTCCTGGTTCTGTGCCATACGTCCTTGCTGGGGAGGTTGGTACACATACAGTGTGACCCACATGTAACAGTCCTAGAAACACACAGTCGGCTCGTCATCTGCCACTTTGATTGCAGAACAGCTCGGGATGAGCACACACTGCGCAACGAGCTCAATGACAGCATTTTCGAAATACGCAGTTTGGTGATGTTTTATAATGAACAGAAACATAAGATCTTCTGTCAAAACATCTTTAGAAGCCAGAGGAAGTGTATGGCTCTTCTTCTACGCCTTTCTTCTGCTTCTTCTTCTTCTTCTTGTTCTTCTTCGCTTAAAAAAAACCTACACTGCCACCGCTCTGCTTGGCGGTGACAGGGAAAACTAACGGTGTTTCTCGGAGCTGCTGGAAAAACAACCGCTAGCAAGCTGTGTTGTAATAGCAATAGAATTTGTTAGCAACTATTGGTATTAAAATAGCGGACGTATAACTAAATACTTGGATTTGATCGCCGCACGCCAAGCGTTGTAAGTTGAAGAACGTAGCAGTTTTAATGCAGGCTAGGAATATACCACCTATATGTTAACTCCAGCCTTTGCTAGAATGTAAACTTAAAGAGCCGGCTGTCAATTTGTAGTGGGGTTAGCTTACCCGCTAATTGCTATTAGCTTGGTTTGCTAACAAACGATGCTGTTTTGTGGTTGGTACTGATAAGCAGCTGGCTGACCGATACCAGTGTATTTCCTGCAGGATAACATGTCACATTACTTAAATCATTTAGCCTGCTGGGCTAACGTTAGCTGTTAGGAAAGTCATCCCATGCTAATGCAGTACATTACATGCATCTACATTAACGTTTGTATCTGACAGCACAAATCATATGAGACTCAATATATCACCTACTTCTTATCTACAACCACGGCCCGTGAAGTGATTCAGTTTATTGTAAAGTATCCCTGTTTAATATAACTTTCTTTACGCGTTTTGCTTAACTATGTCTCTGTCACGTATCACAAGTAACAGTCGGGACTTTATTTCTCTCTTTTAGGTCTCACATTCAATCCTATGACGATGAGAAAGGCAGTGGATCATCAAGAGTTCTGGATACACACAGAGTGGCTGGTCTATGTGGGACATCATCAGGCACTAGAGCACAGATAACACATCCAAACTGGTATTTACTGACTCTACATGCAACACCTTAATCATGTACCCAGTCCATGCTACCGCATTGGAATAGCTGATATGTGTGCAAAAGTTTCTCTGAACTGGAGCCAGTCTAAATATGTTTATTTGGCTGCAGGGCAGACTAGGCGTCCTGACTCCATGCTTTTATAGTTTCCTAACAAAGTACAAGCTGTGATGAATGCCAACTCTTGATTCTTATTGTGTATGTGTTGGTGAGTGTTTGTGGGTGGTAGGGGTCCAAAAGGTGACGGCTAAATATTCCAGAGAGACACTGGTTGGAGACAGCACTGTCTGTAAGGTAAACAGGATCTCGTCCTGAAGGTCGAGGGAGGTGCTTCTCAAGGCCCCCACAGACAATACTCTGGGTATTATTAACGGAAATGGCTAAGAATAGAGAGCTGGGGAGCAAGGTGGCTCCTCTGGTGATCGTGTTGTTTGGGTTAAACAAGCCAAAACGGAACATCATCTTTAGAAGAGTGACTTACATGTTGGGTGTGTCAAACTTGTACAAGGCTTGAGGCTGATTTGGAGGGCTTTATCTGGTGCTGACAGCAGCAGCAAAGTAGTAGCTGTGGATCACTCGTGACTGCTTATGTATGGAGTTAGTGCACTTTACAGTTTGGATCTGTAAGTAGAACCATTTTTCAAGTGCATTAAGAGCATTATTATGTGTCTGTAGATACAAATTATGTTATCTTGTGTGCGTTTTCTAGTTTTATTATATTTCATGCAACAACTCTGTGCAAGGTGTATGTGGTGTTGCTTCGAAGCCTAAAATGTGTGTTCCTTATTAGTTATTTAGAAAAACACTTTTATCATGCCTGGTAGTACATTTATTTTTCCCATAATGTCAGTATCATAGTTTCATATACATTATGTAACATAGGCTAAAAGTTGTTAATGGATAAAATGTCTACATGTAAATGTCTGGTTTCACATCTAGTAAATAAAATTTCTGGCAAATCAAGGCACTTACTTACATAGATGCAAAAATCAATACTCAGTATCAAAATTCAGCTTTGCCATGAAGCACGACTGCTCATTAATTTGCAGCATTAATCATTTTGTCCCAGTACACCAATAAGCTGCTGTAGAAACAGTACTGCAAAACACTCATGACTGTCACATTTGCTTGTCTACTTGTTATTATGTTCTCGAGTTCTGCTAAAGGACTTTATGTTGATTTAATTACTTGCACTGACTGTTCACATTGCTGTGCGTGAGCTGTCTGCTTTGAAGTTTCTATTTTTAGGTTAGGTTAGGTTATGTCACTTAACTGCATTGTGTTGCCTTGCTAATCATGATTTTTTTTTTTTATATGTTGGGTGTTGTCTTAATAGCTGCTTAGCATCTGGCCAGAGGACAACTGTTGAAAATAGCTTCCTGGCTAGCACTGATACATTTATAGTAAAGTTGATTAATGTGCAAAGTCCATGGGGGAAAAAAAAAGAAATAATAATAAAATAAAATATGTCTCCTGCCACTTAGTGTAATTAGTAATGATGTATTATTGCAATCCCCTGGATCAGGATCAGTTAAGTTATCATCCGGACTCATGTGATTGATCAATGTTAATGTGCCTTTATTACCATTTGTCTAACAAGTAATGCAGTCATTTCCAACTAATTTAATAGATTTTTTTTAAACCATCGTTCAACATCATATATATTCCTGCTAATTTGACTCATCTCTTAACTTGCTTATTTGTTATGTTTGTACACTGCATAAACTTTGAAGGCAGACTAAATTAAAATGCAGACATATCAAGATTTTATTGATGGCTGGTTTGCCATTTGGCCATTACATTTGAGATTCTTTGTCCAGTGTCAAATCCCTTTGAAAGCAACATTAATAGTGCCTGTTTAACAATGGTTGAATCAATAACCTGGTAGCTTACCCAGTGAAGTCAATCAAGTCATTCTGTCACAACAATTAGGAATCTGTATTTTACTGCTTGTGACAGCCTCTAAAATGTTCTAATGCATGATAGTATTGGTTGTGGTTCAGGTAAAAACAGTTCAAGCATTAAAGGGAAGGTGACTTGATCACAACATGAAATGCATCACTGTACTCCATTCTGTTTATTAATTTATATGTTTAAATCTTCCTTTTCATAGATAAACCATGATCCCCATAACTGAGCTGCGGTACTTTGTGGACACACAGCCAGCATACCGCATCCTGAAGCCATGGTGGGACGTGTTCACTGACTACATCTCTGTTGTTATGCTTATGATTTCTGTGTTTGGAGGAACACTGCAGATCACCCAGGACAAGATGATCTGCCTTCCCTGCAAATGGGTGGTGAATGAGACTTGCAAAAGGAACTTTAATTCCACCCTCTCCACATCGTTGTACTTGGAACCAAAAGGGATCCAGTATGACCTGGACCGCCACCAGTACAACTATGTGGATGCTGTTTGCTACGAGAATAAATTACACTGGTTTGCCAAATACTTCCCTTACCTAGTATTACTTCACACTCTTATTTTCTTGGCTTGCAGCAACTTTTGGTTTAAATTCCCACGGACTAGCTCCAAACTAGAGCACTTTGTATCCATCTTGCTGAAATGCTTTGACTCCCCTTGGACGACTAGGGCGCTGTCAGAGACAGTGGTTGAAGAGAGTGATCCAAAACCAATCAAAATGAATGGCTCAATGGACCACAAGGGGTCCATTATCAGTGAAGATGTTGAAGCAAGTGTTCCTATGCTCCAAAGGACAAAGACGCGCTTTGAGCAGGGCATTGTAGATAGAACAGAAACCGGGGTTTTGGACAAGAAAGAAGGCGAACAGGCAAAAGCCCTTTTCGAAAAAGTTAAGAAGTTCCGTACACATGTTGAAGAAGGGGATATTGTGTATAGACTGTATATCCGTCAGACTATTATCAAAGTCATCAAGTTTATTTTGATAATATGTTACACAGGCTATTACGTTCACGATATTAAATTCAGTGTGGACTGTTCTGTAAATATAGAGAGTCTAACAGGTTACAGCGTGTACCGTTGTGCTCACCCGTTGGCTACACTTTTTAAAATCTTAGCCTGTTTCTACATTAGCTTAGTGGTTGTATACGGTTTGATCTGCATGTACACACTCTGCTGGATGCTTCGGCGTTCTTTGAAGAATTACTCTTTTGAGTCAATACGGGAAGAGAGCAGCTACAGTGACATACCTGATGTGAAGAATGACTTTGCATTCATGTTGCACATGATAGACCAGTATGACCCTCTGTACTCTAAACGCTTTGCTGTGTTCCTCTCGGAAGTAAGTGAAAATAAGCTGAGGCAGCTCAACCTCAACAATGAGTGGACACTTGACAAACTCAGGCAGAGGATAACTAAGAACTCTCAGGAGAAGTTGGAGCTGCACCTTTTCATGCTTAGTGGTATTCCAGACACAGTGTTTGACCTGATGGAATTAGAGGTTCTTAAACTAGAGCTTATCCCAGATGTCACCATACCACCGATCATCGCCCAGCTGGTCAACCTGCGAGAGATGTGGCTTTACCACACCCCAGCCAAAATTGAAGCACCAGCATTGGCTTTTTTACGTGAGAACTTGAAGTCTCTGCACATCAAGTTCACTGACATCAAAGAAATTCCTTTATGGATCTACAGTTTGAAGAACCTCAGTGAGCTTCATCTAACGGGGAATCTCAGTGCTGAGAACAACCGTTACATTGTCATTGACGGTCTCCGGGAGCTCAAGAGGCTCAAAGTCCTTCGTCTGAAGAGCAATCTCACCAAGTTACCTCAGGTGGTGACCGATGTGGGCATGCACCTCCAGAAGCTTTCCATTAATAACGAAGGCACCAAGCTGATGGTGATGAACAGTCTGAAGAAGATGGTGAACTTGACGGAGTTGGAGCTCATTCGTTGTGATCTAGAACGTATACCACACTCAATCTTCAGTTTGCATAACTTGCAGGAGATTGACCTGAAGGACAACAATCTGAAAACCATTGAAGAGATCATCAGCTTCCAGCATCTGCATCGGCTTGTCTGCCTTAAACTCTGGTATAACCAGATTGCCTACATTCCCATCCAGATTGGCACACTGACCAACCTGGAGAAGCTGTACCTGAACAGAAACAAGATTGAGAAGATTCCCAGCCAGTTGTTTTATTGCCGCAAGTTGCGCTTCCTGGACCTTAGCCATAACAACCTGACCTATATCCCAACAGACATTGGCTTTCTACAGAATCTTCAGTACCTGGCAGTGACAGCCAACAGGGTAGGCACTTCAATATAACTGTTACATAACCATAATAATCTTTATTGATTTTACATTGCTTCTGTTTACATTTTCTTGTTTGCAACATACTTATAAATTCTAATCTCTCTCATCTCTCTCTTCACAACATCCTCTCCACCTTGAAATAAAGATTGAGAGTCTTCCTAATGAGCTGTTCCAGTGCAAGAAGCTTCGCACCTTGAATTTAGGGAACAATTGCCTGCAGTCTCTGCCATCGCGGTTTGGAGAACTGACGGGGTTGACACAGATAGAGCTGAGAGGAAACCGCTTGGAGTGTCTGCCTGTGGAGCTGGGCGAGTGCCGACAGCTAAAGAGAACTGGTCTTGTAGTGGAGGAGGACCTCTTCAACACCTTGCCCCCTGAGGTTAAGGAACAGTTATGGAAAGCTGACAAAGAACAAGCTTAAGCAGTTTTGTGGATGAGTGAAATCGCAAAGCAATCAGCTCGGCCTATACTGTCCCAGAAGGCTATGCTGTAAGTAAGGTTGGTCATCAAGAAGCACTACAAGTTTGTCAGAACCAAAATATTGCCTGCCATAGCTTTTTCTCCTAGTTCTTAACTGCATAGTTGGTGTTTTTTCTTCCTTCATAAACATATCCTTAAGCCTTTCTATTATATCCCTGTAATGACACCAGTCATGTTACAGTGTCACATTGATCAGCAATGTGTATTTATGTTTTATGCTTGTTATTATGGGCATTAAGTTTAAGTATGTAAAACTGGGCCAACAAAAACAGATCTTGAACAATGTTTACCTGTTCACAATTGGGAAAAAACACAAAGTTGTCTAATAAAGACTGATTATTAATCTGTGAAGAATAGTTTAACAAATTAGAAAGCAATGAGATCTCTAAGACCTCCCCATTTTTATTTCCTGTGTGAAGGTAATGGTCAAGCTGCAGTTGTCATTTGGGGGGGGGGTGAATAGTGAGGCTAACAGAGAAGAGATTGTCTTTGGTTGGAATGAGCGCTGGTAGAAGTGCACCATGTGGTTTTTAGACTAGAGAGAGCAATCCTTACATAGAGGGGATGATGGCTTCAATTGGGCAAAGATGTGTGTTTGACCTAGAGCTCGAGAAAGATTAATTATTCTACTGAATGCTACTCGGAGGAATACATTATAAAACATCATCCTCATACAATTATATCAATTGAGCATCCTGGGAGCAGGTACACAACCCTTACTGCCAGTATACTACACAGTGGGAATTCTTTTTCAAAATCTAGTTCACGGTCTGCTGTTTACAGTGAATCATAGAAAACAAAAAAAACACTTAAGGGGACATTTGTGAAGGTTTGTACACAGTATGTACATTGAAAGCACCTGACGTTTTAACATTTTAATATGATGTTTTGCATTGGGTAGTTATTTGTCATTTTATTTGTGCTGAACCGCATTACTCAAAACATTGCTCAATATTTGGCATAGATGTTGTTCACCTACAGTATGTGGAGATTACAGCCATCTTTAATGTAAAAAGTGTATTTATTGGTATGTATTTACAGTTTATTAATTTAATCCAAGTTTTTTTATGTGAACAAACAATGTAATAAGGTTCAAAAATGTTTTCAAATACAAAAAAAACAAACTACATTACACTTAATAGAAAAGAAAAATAATGCAATTCCTACAATTCAGTTGTCAGGGGCAGGAATCATGAAGAATTTTTGAAAAGGGCCATTTGATGTTAGTTGCCTTAACTTATTATATGTTACTTTTTTATGCTATTTTGTTGTTGTATCTGTGGAGTGAGCAGACAAATGAGCACACCTATAAATGCAGATAATTGTCTAAAGCTGCACTAGACCGCCCAGTCCTATATGGTAGCATTTTGTTGCAGTTTATTTTGCTCTAATATTTCATTTCAACACTGCATGCGATTTAATTTTACACTAATAATCAGTTTGCTTGGTCTCACAGATGATCTATAATGAGAAGTAATTTTCTGTCGTGACAGGGCTGCTCTAGTGCAGCTTTAACTTAACTTTTAACCAGTGCTTCTGTGCATTGCTACTACTATAGAACATATAGTTAGAAGGGCGTTGACATTTACTTTATTGGGAATTAGATCTTAATTGTTGAAATTGTAACACATATGAAAATGTTTACTTTTCTAATTTTTTTTTTTCAATTCTTTACAAGTTAGACCTTCTAAGTGTTGTAATTTATTTCTCAGGTATCAATGTCTGTTCACTGTAGAGATACAGTGCGAAAAAATGTGGACTTTAAAATCAATGCACAGCTCTCACACAGCACAACACAGGACAGGGGTCTTAGTTTGCCCCGAGAAAACTAACTGCAAAGAAAACACAGACAGTAGCAATATATAGAGCAGTAACTGGCTTGAAAATCATAAAAATAGTTTAAGCAATGTACATTGATTTCAGTAGCATGTTAAACTATGCTATATTGTGCAATATTGCCTTTATTTAAACTATGTAAACATGAGTAGTGATGTAATTTTCTAATGGGCATGGGCATTCTTTTTGTTACATTCCTTGTACTAAGGTGGTGATGAGAATTTCACATGAAGTACTGTAGATTTTTGAACATAGAAAATGCTTTTTCACTATAGCATTTATACAAGTTACATTTAGTCAAATACAAATACTGGCATACAACTTCATGTATATAACGTATGATTTGTATATATTCCGGTATGGGAAGGTTCAACTACATGACATGCCAGCCAGGAGATTAAAATTATGTAAGATCAGTATTTAAGGGTTTTTTTGTTGTTGTTTTCAGAACTACTCAAAAAACAAATTTTGTCCTTATGTATTATAAATATGTACAACACTTCAGCAATATGCCACAGATTTAGACAATCGACTGTGAAATAAGGAGTTAGCAGTTAACTTCCAGTTTAAACAAGGGAGAGTGTCAAATGTAAAATGTTGCCGCGCAAATAAACTACTACACTACACTGAACATGCATTTTTTTAGGTGAAGTGGCAACAGTAAACAGAAAAGGTTTTGTTTTAGGTGTTGTTAATCTTTTTTTGTTCTTTGTATTTCTGCCCTTTTTGTTGTTTGACTCATTTTACTTTTTTAATTTTGACAGCTATCAGTATTAGAGTGTAATTCAACTTCTCAGGAAACCAGACAGTAATTTACTTTTTATTATACCTGTCATTTTTTATTAATTTAAACTGTTAAGATAACATTTTTATAAGCATTTCTATATTTTTTTCCAGTTTAGTGTGTTTAATATTGAACACTGGTTAAAACAAAATGTATGTTTGTTTTTTAAAACCACTTGGTTTAACACTGATTCTTTGTTTTTGTCAGTAACCATGCATTAAATGTTGTGTCTTTATTGCGATCGGCACAGTGTCATCTGTTTTCACGATGAGGCTTTGGTACAAAGCCATTTTTAAATGTTTCCAATTCAGTTCCAGTTATAGTTGATATTTTTCCCATTTTACATAATAAAATAAATCTTCAATGCAACAGAGTTAAAATGAATGACGCATCAGCGAGTGAGTATTCTGTTCAAACGTACAGAATGGCTTGTCTTCTCATGTACACCATACTCTAGTGAAAAATAAAATAAACTTGGTTGAACAAATTTGTCTTGGTTTCTGTTGTGTAAAGAGAGAGAGAGAGAGATAGAGCCATGGTAGGACACCACAAAGGAAGCCATTGCTCTCCAAACATAATGTTGCAGCATTCTAGCTTTACGAAAGACTACCCTAAAACTCGATAACACTACTGAGAAAATGTCTTGTAAACTGATAAAACAGTAAAACATTATTGCAGCACTACATATGGTGTAAAAATAAAACCATATACAAACACAAAAACATCATCCCAACAGGGAAGTTAGGTGGAGGGAGCATTGTGATTTTGGGCTGCAGTTCATTATTTCAGCACTGGTATTTATTTCTAAATTAATTAAATTAATATCTAAATGCATCCAAAGCAAATATGGTAACATTCTAGCCCAGGAACTTCTGGATTTGTCTGCCACCATGTCAACTATAATATAAATATTTCCACAGAGCTGTAACAGCTCCTTTCCCACACAGTATTTACACAATATATGCTGACTGATGAAAGATGTACGCAACTTAATTGCGAGAAATGTGTTTTTGCACAAGTTTGCCTCGCATGTGGCAATTAAGAGTACATTTCTCGCTGCGGAACCATTCAACGCTGGGTAATTGCTTCTAGACGGACATGTTTCTCAGATACACGCGTTTATTGACGCAGCGTTTGAAATGGTACGTTGTATGTGAATATATTTTGGCTGATTTTTTTAAGTAAAATTAACCAAACAGAGTAAATAGTTTTTAAATACTAATGTTGTTTAACGTGCTAAGTATGGTTAGCAACCAGTTGGCTAATGTTAACTACACTTGTGTTACTAAATAATTTGTTTATGTTCCCTGCCTTTGCAACAGGCTAAGCTAGGAAGTCAGCACTGATCAAATTAATGATTTTATGATGTTTTTTTCTCTTGTAAATGCTCCAGGCTGTTACCCTTCATACAGATTTAGGAGAGATTAAAATCGAATTGTTCTGCGAACGTGCCCCAAAAACATGTGAGGTGAGTTATGCTTTTTTTAAATGTAGCTTAAATGTCATAGCTTTAGCCATATTTTATGTATAATATATATAAAGTCTAATAAGTAAAAAACACTAGCGTGGTTTATGTTTAAGTGCTTTGTGTTGTTTTTATAACGATATGAAAGTCAGACCTGAAAACTGCTACAAATACTGTGCGTTACAACTATTTGTGATGCAGGTCTTTTTTGTTTGTGTATCTGCTCATGGACTTCCACTTATTTAAAAAACATGACTGAAGAGGCTTCCAAATTTCATTAGCATTATTTATTATTCACAGTTTTGGTCTGTTTGAGGCACTCAGACATCCAGTAGTGTCTTTAAATAATTCCATTCTCTTTAACAGGCCCAATACAGGCATGGAGACCCAATATTAAACACTAATTTCCAGGGTTCTGAACTTCTGTTGTATTGTCCTTACTGAAGTCATTATATATCATAACAGATCTTATTATATTATTACATTTCACAGAACTTTCTCGCTTTGTGTGCCAGTGGATTCTACAATGGTTGCAACTTCCACAGAAATATCAAAGGCTTTATTGTTCAAACTGGAGATCCTACTGGTATTGGGCTGTTGTTGCATTCATCTATTCAATACTAAAATGTACAGTAACCATAATGTATGAATTCACATTCTCACATGCTGTTTTTGTTTTCCTGTAGGCACAGGCAAAGGAGGAACAAGTATATGGGGTCGCAAATTCGAAGATGAGTTCAGTGAACACTTAAAAGTAATCACCTGCACTTTCTAGTGTAACTTAATTCTTCTTTTTACTCAGGGATTAATCTTTAACATTGTTGTTATGTTTTTTTTTATTTTAGCATAATGTGAGAGGAGTGGTCTCAATGGCAAACAATGGTCCCAACACAAATGGCTCCCAGTTTTTCTTCACATATGCCAAGCAGCCTCATCTAGACATGAAGTACACACTGTTTGGAAAGTATGTAACCCTTGTGTTGATAAATGGGTGTATGGTTAGATGAGTTTTTACTCTGTATAGACAGTTGTTTAAATTAATGTGTCATAATGCCAGAGGGCTTTATTCATTCAGGCCCAAAGTGACCACTTAATCTTGATTCTACAATTACCTATTTTACGTAATTAGCTGCCATATCATTCTCTCTCATGTAGGATTATCGATGGCCTGGAAACACTGGATGAACTAGAGAAACTTCCTGTCAATGAAAAGACATTCCGACCACTGACTGAAACCCGGATAAAAGATGTGACCATTCACGCTAACCCTTTTGCTGGATAGACAACTTTCTCTTAAAGTATTCAGACGGGCCTTGAGCACAAACATAGCTCTGATATTTCCAATACAACAGTTATAAAACATATATATGTTGCCAAAATTAAAATTTCGAATTTGTCAGACTAGAAATGGAACAGAAAGCCCCCACCCCAGATACCAACAATGAGTAGAACACCAACTCTTAAGTATTAACACAATACATTTATAGCAACATTTGCATAGATGAGATGCAAAACGTAAATGTCTTTTGGATAAAAACCCAGGTGTTCATTGTCTGTATTTTCCACACATGATTAACTTAAAGAAATGGTTTGCAACACCCTTAAATTTAACATGTACTTCTTTGTAATGAGGAAATATAGGTTATTCTTCATCATGCTTTAACAATTCAGTTGAAAAGAAAAAAGCATGTCTGACTGTGTTCAGCACTGCAAAACAGATTGTGATCTTTTATATGTAAATAAGTTGTTTTGTACTGAATAAAACCTTCCTGTTTTTGACATGATTTTAGAACATTTTCTGCCATAACACAAATGACAAGACACTGAAAGTGTGGTTGGGGATCCAGAACATGGATATATTAAGAAAAACATGGTCTAAGAAAATTTAATGTTTGTATGTATTATTGACAATCACTATTATTATAGTGTAGTAGTATAGTATTATGGTGCTTATAGAGAAACGGTAGAAAGTATAAAATCAGTAGTCAAAGAATTGAGCTCCAAAATTCATGAGAGTACATATCCAAAGACCATTATCCAAAATGT
>OMLM01007476.1:30590-47995 GCA_900302695.1 Helostoma temminkii
AACAGCACAATAATGTCTAAAAGGGGTCAAATTAAAATTGAACTACAAATCAGGGCTGTGTCGTTTTGCGTCATCACTAGTGGACAAAGCATGTCGCGCCAGCTTTAGGAGTTTAATGCAAACTACACATAAACCCCACTGCAATCATGGCCTCAGCCGATGCATGTAAAGTAAGTTAACTTTCTTTCTATGTGATACATCGTTGCTGACATGTACTTTTCAAAATCTTATCTCGAGTATGTTTCGTAGTATGGCGCTGTGTGGACGCGTTTGTGCGCTTATTTCAGGTGTCTTCACTGAAGGGGAAAGTGACCCTGATAACAGGTGCCAGCTCGGGCATCGGGGCAGGTACGGGCGTCCTGTTCGCCAAACTCGGAGCTCTGCTGGCTCTGAACGGCCGCGATGTGGAAAACCTGAAGAAAGTGGCCAAACAGTGCACCGACTGTGGAGCTGCTGAGGTACTGACATGCTGCCACCACTGGAAACTGTGCGACTTGGATATAGTTTACCCAGCGTACAGACGTACTGACACTGTTGGACATTTAAATCTGAATGTGAAGAACAAGCTATGAATGTTGTGCATTATTTTTGGGGGGAATGAAGCTTGGCGTAAATGAATGGAGTATGAATCACCTAGTGTCATATGGTATTTGAAGGCCTTTGCTCTTTTTGCACAGTTTATGTTAGATGTTGTTTTTAATGGACCAGTTGCCATTTGTGGCCTTTGATGAACACATAATTACCTTTTAATGACCAAGTGTAAATATGCTTTTTAGATTTTTACTCAATAATTTATTACAAATCTAAGACCCGAAAGCTGCTTTGGCTGCGATTACAGCTTCAGGTCTTCTGTGGTAAGTCTGAGCTTCTCACATACCTGGATTTGGGCAGTTAATCTTATTTTTGAGCAGATCCTCTCAAGCTTGTTCAGACTGGATGTGAAGTGTCAGTGCACCATCATCTCTTCGCAAACAGTATTGTTTATGTGGTTTAGGTCTGTAGCTGGACCGGTCAAGGACAGACTTGTGAGAGACTTGTGTAAACACCAGTCCAGTGATGTCATTGCTGTGCACTTCCACTCGCAGAAGGATGCTGCCACCAATGTACATTACTGTAGGGATGGACTTAGCCAGGTGAAAGATTAGCACTTAAGAGTGAGACATTAGAATTGTTCTTCTGATTCTGAGTCATTTAAATGTTGTCTAGTGGTCTGTGTTCTCCACAAGCTAGCTGTCATATACTGAACCTTTACCACAAAGTGTTTTCCACCGAGCGACTCCCCCTGCTACTCAAGACACATCAATTCTTTTGACATATACTTCAATTAGGTTCTAGGCAGATGTGAAAAAAAGCAAACAGCATGTATGTTAATGCGATTTGTGGTGCCACAGGAAAGGGTGTGAATAATTTTAAAAATTTAAACTTGCAAAAATTGCAAAAACATATTTTCACTCATTATGGATTATTGATTGCAGTTTAATATTTAAAATGGCAATTGCTTTAATTTTCAAATTAAATCTATAGCACAGAACATTTAAAACATGCAAACATGAAACAATACTGTCAGTGATTGGATTTGTTTAGAACTGTGGGAATAGTTTGACGCTTGTGCATAAATACCTATAAAGAGTTACCACTTAATGCATCATTTTATGTCCATTACTGTGCAGCCCTTGCTTGTTCCTGGAGACCTGACTGATGAGGAAACAGTGAAGAGGACAGTGGAGCAAACCATCGCTCATTATGGCCGACTGGATGTCCTGGTTAACAGCGCTGGAATCTTGGCCATGGGCAGCATCGAGACGACAGACCTGGCGCAGTATGACAAGGTCATGAACATCAATGTCAGGTGACGACATAATATCGTAGAGACATGCACAAACCAGGCATAACATTATGACCACCTGTACAGTCCAAGGCAGTCCCATACGACAGCTCTGGCTTGAATATGACATTAACAAAGTTATAATTTTTTTGTGTGTAAGTTGTTCTTTAAAAAAATGTGATGATTCTACTACATGTGCATTATTAAGGTTATTGTGGGAGGTGGAGTCGTACTGGAGTGTGAGGTGACTCTGATGTTTTGGCCTCCCTGTTTACACCAATCAGGGGTCTAGAGACACCTCTTAACATATCATGTATATTAGCAGCAGCGGGGGTCTGTCAGATGATGATGGCAGATTTATTTGGTAGTTTGAGAACTGAAGAAAACATTTATTAATGTTTTCTGTTAACTTTCTCTGTACACTTTTGTTTGTATTGCAGATCTGTATACCACCTGACTCAACTTTGTGTGCCCCATCTGATCAAGACCAAAGGCTCTATCATCAATGTATCCAGTGTCAATGGACAGAGATCAGTGGGTATCATACATCTGGACACGTTTCCAACATTATCCTTCATATTTCATATCTCAATTAAGGAGTATGTGATGGTTTTGTCTCGTTAGTTCCCTGGGGTGCTGGCTTATTGCATGTCCAAGTCTGCAATTGACCAGTTCACACGCTGTATAGCACTTGGTGAGCTGAGGCATTTTTTATTTTTGAATGTTCATTGGGAAAGTTCACAATGGCATATCAGCACAGGAAATTATGTAACTGCTTTCTATTTCAGAGCTGGCATCAAAACAAGTCAGAGTGAACTCTGTCTGGTATGTGTGACATGTTATTGTTGTATAATTCATATTTTACAACAAATCATGCAAGCTGGCTGAAACAACTGTTTCTGATTACATTTGACATTTCTGATGTGATGTTTTTCTACTTGTATCTTTTTAGCCCAGGTGTGATCATCACAGATGTTCACAAGAGAGCAGGACTAGATGAGGACCAGTATGCCCAGGTAACATCATCATCAGAAAACATTTTGGCATCCTGGTTATGCAGCCTGTTCTGTGAAGTCATCCCAAACTTGATGTGTTTCTTCTTGCCTGCTTAAAAATGAATTAAACATATGAACCTTAATATTTTCAAAATTAATTAATCTAAATATGTTCTTGATCTGTTTTTTCACCATCAGTTTCTTGCAAAGTGTAGTCAGACCCACGCTCTAGGTCGACCAGGTGAGGTGGAGGAAGTGGCCCAGAGCATCGCCTTCTTAGCGTCAGACGCTGCCAGCTTCATTACTGGAGTCAATCTTCCTATTGATGGAGGTCGCCATGCCATGTGCCCAAGATAAGACAATGTATTCTTAATATACAGCAGATTGCTAATATATAGTACTTTAAATCTCTCAGTTGTCCTGTGTTTTTGTAGAAAATAAGGCTGCCTTAGACAGAATCGCAGTTTTACCACGTAAGAATGAGGAGAAAAGTTGTTGTCATTGTTTACGGTGGTTTCATCTGTCAGGACATGTGTGAAATGAACAGAAGGAAGCTCAGGTTTACCTTTACAAGTAGGAAGTTTAAATGTGTCACTTTGATGTGGAAAAAAAAGCTGCTTCGCAAGGTTTCAGACATTTATTGAGTTACCTGTTGAGTCATTCGACTTCATTTACACAGCATAAAATTTCTGCATAGACCAAAAGACCATTAGCAATATGTACCATTTGTAGTGTAGTGTTGTGTATTATAAGAAATCCTCTGAGTTAATTGATTGGTAGGACCAACCATAATTGCTGCACCTCTTAGTAACAAATGCATCAAAGTAAATAAGGCTGGTAATGTCCTAAAATATAGTTTATTATCTAGGACAGTTTTAATTATTGAAGAAAATACAGACTATAGAACTAGTAGAATAATAGACTTTTAAACTCCAAATGACAACAAATGTGCTGAAAACATGACCTTGATGCCTGGTTTTGAATTTAATAGCTAATCAGAACTTAAATAAAATTTAAATTGAATCCACTGTAGATAAGGTAGCTTAATTATACATTTACATATTAACACATAAAAATTACCTTGGTGTGTCTCATACAAAGAATATTGAAAATGTTAAAATACCTTGAAAGTATAATTTATGAATATGGCCTGCAAGTATTTGCCAATCTTCCCTTTTTGTAAAGCAGATATTGACTTTCTGAGAGCTGACAAGAGTTTATCATACAAGTGTCGACTGTTACAGCACCAGGTGTCATCTCTGAGTCATCCCAGATTAGATCAGGTAATGTCTTGTTGGCTGTGAGATGAGGGTGCAGTACGAGGTAGCATCTTGACACACTTTTCACACCGTATAAACCTTGACTCCACCTTAACATACAAAGTACCGCACAGCAGTTGTTTGTGTGAAAATATCTGTACAAACGTGGGGTCTCTCAGCACCGGAGAGTTAGTAGAGGCTCAAAAAGAACTTACCTGGAGAGAGTACGCCTGTGTGTCACACTGTATACCTGAATTATATGATGTTGATACTGTATATGCCTAAGGGCTGTGGAACAATAACTATTGCACTTTATATTACAATTAACAGTACATATACATGTATAAATAATATTTAAATTTTAGGAGGAATTATTGCATGTAGCTGTTCAATATTTCTGTACAGATCTTTTAAAAACTGGGTATCAGACCGTGAAGAAAATATGATACAACATGGCCTGAGAGATGACAGAAATTAGACGCTCATTATTTCCTTCCAAAAGGGGTATCCAGGTCTTGTGTCACATAAACAAGTCTCTGAAAAAATAGCTTGTTGTTATTTTCCATAGGTTGATTTCGTCCTCTGGCGCCTCCCTGTTTCTGCAGTCCAAGCATATTTAGTTGAGAGGAAATGGGGTCTGTTCTATGAACCACAAAAGCATCAGTCTCCCCCATCCATCTCTCTTCCATGTAGTCACTCCTCTAAGAAGTATTTCTGGGCCCTCCATCGGCCACTACAAGAAGCACACAGGTCCAACTTCAATGTGATAGTGTGCACCAGGTTCTGTGGTAGGTAGGTTGTATATGTCCACTATAGGGAGTAAGTTTGGGTCCTGGGTTTGGAAGATGAAGTGGGTCTGATGCCAGCGACCATCTTTGATCTGAAAGTACATATTCAGTATGTATGGATCAAACAAACAACACTGTGTTAATCAGTCAAGGATAAGGTCACTCAGTTTTATTACAAAGATGAGACCCACATTTTTTTTTTTAAATGCTGCTCTAACTTTATATGTCTCGAGCTTACAGATGTTAACTATGAGTAGAGGCTGTTGTAGTCACTGTATGGGGAGTGTAAAAATATTACTAGTATAGAAAATTATCCCTAAATGTAGCTGGCTGGTAGTTAAAAATGTAAAGGATCGAGTGCTGCATTGGCCGTTATGTGACTACAGTAATAATACATACCCAGCAGTCATCCCTGGGTATGAGCGGCTCCAGGAGGTCTCCTGCCTGAATCTTCTCCCCGGTCCAGGCCTTAAAGCTCACAGCCCTGGTTGAAGGCTGCAGGGAGGGTCCTGCTGCCCATATAGGCGTGTTTAGGCAGTGAATGGTGATGTGCTGCACGGCCTCAGTGCTCAAAAGGTGGATGAAGTTCATCTGGATGCGACCCACGCCTATCTCCAACTATGAAACAATTGGTATTTTGAGACTCTCACTTGTATGTACAGTATTTGTAGCATGATTGTAAGTTTCATTATTTAAGGTCAGCAACATTCTAGAAGTACATGAATAATTGGTTGCCGTCACATGTTTGTAATCAAACACTGTGCATATGCAATTTGTGAGCTGACAATGAGCTTTAAATCTGTAATAAATTAGAATGAGTTACATCTGGGTCACAGATTGCATCTTTAAGCATGGCTGTCCATCCCAATATTTTATTTAAATTCTATGCAGAGACTGGATGGTGTTTGTTGCAATATCTTATGGTTGACATATCACTTCAAAACAAAGGGATAAAAGGATAAAGGACAGTTCCAGAAGTTTACCCGCCAGCTGAGTGTGCATCTGACGGCGCCTTGGCCATGTGTAAAACTAAAAGGGCTGCTTTAAGATTCACTGCTTTAAGATCCATCCAAATAATGTTAGAGTTCATTGTATGGAGCCAGAGAATGAACAGCTTTATTCCTTTACATACAGTCTAATCTCAAACCCTAACCAGCTTCTTCTTCGTTAGAAATTCTTTCAAAATTAACTCAAGAACATTCTCCATGCGGACATAAGCAATGCTGAATGTCATGTTCATCTACTGTCTGTATAATGTTCTCCTAAATTAATGTTTAAAATCCTTCTCCTCACATATAATGTACTTAATAATTAAGCCCCTTCATATCTGAAAGACCCCATAGTACCATATCATCCCAGCAGAACACCTCGCTTTCAGAATACAGATCTACTTGTGGTTTCTAAATGTAGAAAGGGAGATAGAGCCTTTAGCTATCAAGCTCATCTCCTGTGTAAACAGCTCCCAGGCTGGTTCAGGTGACTCTGAACCATCTCTAGTTATGCTGCTATAGATTCAGACTGCTAGGGGACATCTACTCATACTATACGCCACCACTGCATGTCATTAACTTTGTCTTTTCTCTCCCAAAGTTGTACCTCCTTACATTGTAAAGTGTCTTGAGATAACTTTTGCAGTAAATTGTATTGAATCTTTAGTGACATATGTTTACATTTAATGGGTTAAATGCAATTCCTCATCTAGCCAAGGCAAATGGATAAATCTAGACGTAAATCTAACCTTGGATAGCGTAATTGGTTTCAGGCAGGTCTGCCCTTCAGCAGTGAAGTTGCACATCACTTCAATAGTGTCAGCAGCACAGCCCAGATTTGGGTCAATCCAGTAAGTGCCTGTAAAAAAAGAGCACATGACTATCATTAACCAAAAGAAAGTGAACATATGCACAGAAATGATGGCGCAGTTTGAATGTCTCCTTACCATCATACATCCTGTGTTCACAGTTGTAGAGGTCTCGGCAGATTCTGGCAGGATTGTCGCGGGTTCCCAGTGGGTTTTTTAAACTCTGGATCAGAGTGCTGAGGTGCTGCAGGGTCTTGAAAATCTCTGTGCCCTGGTCTAACATGGGTAGGTCCATGCTCTGATATTTCTGGTTTGGACATAAATATTGAAAACTTTTTTTATTCTTTTATACTTTGAGTTTCATATTCTAGCCTCTAGCTCACTTCCCCATAATAGGCCATGAATGATCTGTTTAGACTTAACAAACAACCGTTTTCCAGTGAGAGTTGTTTCCTTCGACACTGACCTCTTGCCTCAGTACAGCATGGGAATCGATGATGACTTGAAAGGCGACACCAAGAGCCTCATTTTTCTATTACAAAAAACAAAGGAATAAAAATAATGTGATCATTTTACTTTTAAATTTGTACTAAAGCTTGTCTTTGTTCTCCTGCAATACCCAGAATTTACAGTAAAGACAAACATACTTACAAGTGAAAGAGCAGAGCTGGGAATACCCTAGAGACCAAAAGGAGAAATCTGTATTATACAGTGCTGTAAAAAAAACTTTCCCCTATCCTGATATTTTATTTTCTCCATATTTGTCACACTTAAATGATTTAGATGATCAAACAAATTTGAATATTACACAAAGATAACCAAGGTAAACACAGAATGCAGTTTTTTATTGATCATTTGATTTATTATGGGGAAAAAGCTGTCTCAACCTGCCTGGCCCTATGTGAAAAAATAATTCCTCCCCTTTGCTAAATCATGAATGGACTTTGATTAACCACATTTTTTTGGAAAAAAAGAGTCCAATTTCTCTTGCCAAAACCAGACCTGATTGCTGCCAGACCCGTTGAATCAAGAAATCACTTAAATAGAAGCTGTCTGACAAAGCGAAGCATGATATAAGACACAATCTAAAGAAATTCAAAAATAGATGAGAAACAAAGTAATTGTATCAGTCTGGAAAGGGTCACAAAGCCATTTATAAGGCTTTGGGACCACAGTGAGAGCCAATATCCACAAATGGAGAAAACGTGGAATGGTGGTGAACCGTCCAAGTAAAATGACTTTAAGAGCACAAAGATGACTCATGCAGGAGGTCATAAGAAATCCAGAACAACATCTAAAGAACTGCAGGTCTCACTTGCTGCAGTTAAGGTCAATATTCATGATTCATCAATAAGAAATGTACTGGGCAAAAATGGGATCCAAAGGGGAGTTCCAAGGCAAAAGCCACTGCTGACCAAAAAATTAAAACAAAGGCTCATCTCACATTTGCCAAAAACAACATGATTATCCCCAAGACTTTTATGGGAAATATTCTGTGGACTGATGGGACAAAAGTTGAACCCAACTTTCTGTTGGGTTAAAATGTTTCACTACTCTCTTAGAATTGTGGTTAGAGACCACAATTTCATCCTCCAGGTTGGTTTCACTTTACACTTGCCATGAACAACAGTCCGTTCAGCAGCCTTATATGTCACACTGTCACACTATATGTCGCACACTTTTGTCTCAGGCTATCTTTGGTTGTAAGAACCTTGACAACCGCCATCTTTGAACCTCACTGATGTTGTAAGAAAAAAATGTAAGACCGCTATTTTTAAGCCAGAATGGCCCAGAATCACAAAGTCTATACCTGCCTTAATATTCAAATTTGTTTGATGATGATGAATGAAAAAATTGTGACAAATATGCAAAAAATAATAATAATCAGGAAGGGGGCAAATTCTTTTCACAACGATGTAGGGACCATGTGTGTTAGTGGTTATTGTAATAATTATTATTTATGTATTTTCTACCAACAGCAAATCAGTGTATTTGGATTCATGCAGCACTTCTGTTAGTCCTAGTATAAGCTGTTGTTGGTGTGTTCTATTCTCATCCAATATGCACAGTAACAATCACAAATGCACAAGCAATGAGGCATGAACAAAAAGGAAATAAAGCATGTCAAATGCACAGAAGAGAAGCCGCTGGCTAACAGCTATTTGAATTAGATTACAGTGGAAAACAAGCAGGTCTATAACTAGTTAGATTATCCTCTAAGTGACACTTCATGTGCTCACAATCTAAGATGTAGATGTGTTTTATCTGTAAATGATTTTCTATCACACTAGATGCTGGAGTCACAGCTGATGCATGTTTCAATTGAAACTGCGGGATGTTACTGATTGAATAAGAGAGACTAGCCCTCACTTGTTTTGAATTCAGACCCACTTGTTCTTGATTTAGTGATACTATTGAGATACTTGTGTGTCCTTATACTCAACTAAGTACTTACTTTGTATAAAAAAAAAGAGAGAGGAAAAAATACTGTTGCACAGTAACAGATCTGCCATCTTATATGCTGCAAACTGACAATGTTTAGACACAATGATACTTATTGTCTTTTGCATTTGTACATTTACTCTTGTAAAGACAGTGAGCTGTAATGCTTGTGTGTTTGCACATAAGGCAAATCAATCTGTGTGCGCTAGTCTTTTTTCCCTCTGAATTACAAAAAGTTCATTCAGCTTCATGTTGCAGAGAAAAACATGTTGCAGGAACACCATTTCAGAAAAGGTTTCTTTGCTTGTATAAAATAAAACACTCAAATCAAGCTGAATAAAATGCAAATATAACATTAATCACTCACAGGCGGTCCTGGTGGCCCACGAGGACCTGGTGATCCCTGAAAAACCATGAAACCACATTCCACTAAATATAATTTAAAACTTGGCCTTTATGGAAAGATGAGGATTTAGAAGCTCATTCTATTAACATACCACGGGCACGGGTAAAGATTAACGATTAAGCTACAAAGGTGAATAATTACCCTTGGTCCCTGCGACCCCTGTTGGAGATGAAAGAGGTAGAAATCAATATACACACTGTAAGCGGACAGTTGCACAATAAATCAGAGGGCAGACTGTTATTCTATCGCATTCAGAGCAACATCATCTTTGTGCTACCATTTATCATTATTAATTGTATGTTGAATTGCATTTGCAAGCTTACACTCAGAATTCATATTTCCACTCACTAAATCCTACTGTATTTTCACACATTAAACAGATACAGGGGGCTGGTGCTTTAGGAGAGTGAGTGTGCTGAGCCTGTGTATGAGGACTCAACAAAGCTTCTAAAAGGCTTGAAATGAGCATGCAGTCAACATTTATCACCCTGTCATGAATTCCACGGTATCTAAGTGTCACTGTGAGTGTAACAACAAACAATGGAGCACAACAGGAAATAAAAACTGCTGGGGGCAAAGGAGGCTGGTGTGCTCTCTCCATAGTAAGTATTCTACTCTGTGCTCAAAGTACAGACAGAAAGGAATTCATCAAAGCTGTGCCACGCACCATGTCCCCCCGACTTCCTTTGTCACCCTGTGGTCCCTGATGGAGAGAAAGGAGACAGAGGATCACTCCATCACTGCCAAAAAGCAGAGCAAAGTCACATAAAGCAGATTGGATGAGATATGAGGTACATACAGGATGACCGCTGGGGCCAATGATGCCAATGGGGCCCACAGCTCCCTCCATACCCTGGAAAACACAGGTGTCTTAGTTACTGAAGACACTTATGATGGAGCATCCGATGAAGCACTGTTTATTTTTCATGGCAAGTGTGCAGTTTATAAGAGTTCGGTGCACTGCACTGATTAACCAAATAATATTCATCTTCATTTTACCATCAAACCACGTGGTCCTTTTGGTCCCTGTATCCCTACTGGGCCAGTGTCTCCTGGGGGTCCCTGGAAACATACAATTTTGTATATTTTTTTTAATGTGAACATTAATGTTAATCCACCATTAACTAATAAAAATGCTTAATGAAGAAATATTTCCATACTAAATTAATGTTACACTATTTTACCACTCCCCCTGCAAATGCTAGAACAAACAGTTAATAAATGTATTTTTATTACTATTATTATCAATTAATCTACTATATCTAGTTTTTATTGATGCATCTAGGTGTAAAATTGAAGTCACACTAGTCACAGAAAAGTCGCAGTTTCAGACCAGTTGTTTTAATATGACAGAATGCAGAAAAGCCTCACATCACAAACTGAAAACAAGTGAAGTTTTCTGATTTTCTGTTGACTTATTGAATTGACTACTTGTTTTGAATATTTTATAGAACGCCTTGATAGCCGGTGCAATTTCACTTGGCTAAATGCGTCTTTGCTCATTAAAATGTCTTAAGGCTTAAAGAGAGGTATATTTGACTTATTGTTTGCTTGATCAACAGCAGTGTCAGTCTGCTCTTTGAAATAGTAAACCCAAACACAAGCTTCAGCATATCATTTCAAACACTTGTAGATATCGTACTAGATGTCACGATCTTTGACTCCTACATTAGTCTTTTGGCAACTCCAAATAAAACTGTAAATTTCCATACACTTTTAAAACAATGTATAAATAGTTTAGCACAGTGTTTCTGATACATTTGCATACCATCAATACAAAAACAGCTTAACTTAGCTTGCTGTAAATAGAAATTGAGTTTTCAAACAAGTCAACTTAATGTTAAAAAATTTAATCTATTCTCTTTTTTTGAATTATGTTTGCATTGTTGACGTTGTCCCTCCACGACTTTAAGGATTTGTTTAATGTGCCTTTATTTCTGCACTTTAATCTGATGGGTTTACTGATCCTTACTCGCTGCTTCTGAGTTAAACCACTAAAACAAAGCTCATGTGTTTCACTCTCTTGTACAACTCCCACATTAGGAAATTATCCAACAGCACTAAGAGTTTTAAATTAAACAGTAAGACTAGAAAATCCTGCTGAGTTCCTTCAGGTGGCAATAATCTACAGTGCAAAAGTGCTTTAAGTAAAGCAGACTTATGGTGTAGCAGATTTCATCCTGGGCAATGCTACATTAAAACCTAACAGTGTTCATACCCATTTTTACTGAAGACAGAATAATGTAATGTACCTCCGGACAATTGCAGGAATATATATTTTCAAAGATACTTTAACCATAAGGTTGTGTTAAACCCAAAAATTACTTTTTGAATCATTTTATTCTTTGAACTATGCAAGTCTGGCCTAAGGGTTAACAACTTTGTTCATACTGAAGCTTGACTGAGTGAATAGAGAATGATGGCAGTATACCTTTGGTCCAAACAGACCCAACACCCCTGGAAATCCTTGTTCACCAGCATCTCCCTGACAAAGGGAAGGGAAGGTATGAATGATCTAGTTGCACCAGCAAAGACGTTTTCATGTAAAGGAACTTAAGTTCTTTGATTAATTAGTCCTTACTGATTGCCCTTTAAATCCCTGGTCTCCTTGTTTTCCTGGCAATCCCATCCCACCAATAGAGCCTCTTTTTCCTGAGGGACCTGTTTGGCCTGGCAGACCCCTGTCACCCTGGAGAACAGACACAAACACATGTAAGCAAATGTACACTCTTTTCATATGTCAACCAACAACCTCTGTATGGACACCCAGACTAGCCAGTGACTTGTGATGTGTCACTGCCGTCCACCAATCAGACACTTCTAATTGTATTTAATTCGGCACCTGCCCAGTGAAGCACCACTTTCAAGAGCTGAGACAGTGCGACAGTGCTTTCCTCATATATCACTCTGATGCCCTTTAATAACGGTTTTAAAAGTTTCATTATCACAGGATGCAGCAGAACTATGACAGTTAACCTCATAAACTGTCCAAAGTCAATAAATGTTTGTGTCTACAGGGGAAAACTATCCAATACCACAGGTCCAATAAATAAAGCCTCTGTGTGTGTGTCACAGTCAGGCATATGTAAAATTTATGTGCAATTGTCCAGGCCATGAAAAACTGTGCCAACTCATTAATATTTTGGAACACTAACTTCACAAAATTATTGCAGGGAGTATGAGGTCTTTTGAGAGATTTTGTAAAGACTTTGTGCAGAGTTAGGCCTTTGAGATCAGAAAATACTCCATATTAAAGGCAGCATTATGGTACAATGAGAGGCCACACTGCCAGAATAAAGCTGAGTTGGCAATTTCTACTTGATAGTTGCAATAAATCTGCCTACATGGTGACCTATAAACAGTATGCCATAAGTTAACATTAAGTGCTTTATGAAAAACAACAGAACTTTCTTACCAAGTCAAATCAAAAGTACAAAAATGCATAATTCTTACCTTTGGCCCAAAAGAGCCTTGACTGCCAGGAAGTCCTGTCACACCAGGTTTACCCTGTTGCCCAGTTTTTCCAGGTAAGCCCACATCTCCATCTTCTCCTTGCTCACCCTTAACACAAAAGATTAGCTGGTGATCAGTAATCAAAGCTGCTATTCTTTTCACTCAGCGAAATGTGCACACTGACAGTCCTCACCTTGATTCCTTTATGTCCATCTTTACCAAGCAGTCCATCCATTCCAGGCAGCCCCTCAAGTCCCTCCCTGCCCACAACTCCCCGCGGGCCAGAAGGACCCTCTGGACCCTTAGGAAAAACAATCAGCAATGTTTATGTCAAAGCTTGGAGTTAAACTTAAACAGTTAAAACCAATATAATACAGGAAATGCATCCAACTCACTGGTGGTCCTGTGGTTCCAGTTGCTCCGGGAACTCCTGCTTTTCCTTTCTGACCCTACAGCATAAAGAGTTCACAGCACTGACATGCATGATAGAAAGCACAGTCCAATACTATTGTTCAAAGTACACAAACAAATACCCACAAAAACAAAATCATGTCATTATTATTTATGTCCTTACTTGATCACCTTTAGGTCCTTTGAGCCCTGGGTGTCCCTTTGGCCCAGGATTTCCCTAAAATGATGATTATGAGTGTGTTTGAACAATGTGACACAGTGTTTATATATATATATATATTATACACGTTTACAGAGAGAAAAGTGGGATACTTACAGGAAAGCCTGGAGCACCGGCTGTTCCTCTCTTTCCATCAAAACCTATTTGACCCTGGAAAAGATTTTCTAATTTCAACATATAGGCTATAACTTCTAACAAACATGTTACCTGAAGACAAAACCAAACAATATGTCAGTTTTTCCCCACTTACTATGTTTCCGGGATCACCCGGCTCTCCTCTCTCTCCTCTGTTCCCAGAAGGACCCTGGATTTATATGGAAAAAAAATGTAACTATCTACAAAACAACTAACAAACAACACAGAAAAAGCTGGTACATGTAAGAAACTCACTCTGTCACCTTGGGGACCTGCAGGACCTTCTACATTGCTTTTGTCCCCCGGCTCACCCTAAACAACCAATATAGAAACAGACAAATCAATGGAATTTCACTCAGACTCAATGTCTGTGCAAAATCAATGCATGTTTTGTTTAAAAGAGCAAAACAATGGAAATGCATCGTATGCTCTCTTTATATGAATGGCAAATCATTACATGCGCTATTACCCACAATGATCCAATTTGAAATAAATGGAGCCAATGCCTGGTCTACGGTCTTTATGGAATTCATTAAACATTAACCACTGATGTGTGCATGACTGTAATAGTCATGTGCTGTGCATGTGTCAAATGAAATAAATAAAAGAGTAGCTCCAAAGAGCATCTTAAAGTAGGGGGATTACTGGTGAAGACCAGCGGCTTAGGAAAACTGACTCTTGCATTGATGGAAAGCAAAGTACTATAGTACTATAATACTTTTAACATAACTGTTATAAAGCAAGTATTTTTCTGAAGCATTTAAATGCCCGGTTGACCTGACTCTCACAACCAGCAATCATACATTTTCCAATGATCCGTGTCATAGCATGATATTGATTTAATTAGAGAGCAAGTTCAGTAATTATTTTGAGGTTACTGAAAAAGGAGAAATAAAAAAATATTCACATCCAGATGGCTTTTGCCCATGCACTAAATAATGCAAATTTGCATCTCACTAAACTCCAGCGCAGCGTGTTCCATTGTGTGCTGCTGTCAAATAAACACAAATTATACTGCTAATATCCCAAATCATAAGCGGAAGAGTCCAGGTGCTTGGATAATTATACACATTTGACAGCACTGAGTTAATTGGATCTGTCCTGGTTCATATCATTGATCAAATTAGCGATGACTTTAAAAATATTGCAAGGACAAGAAGACAGTCAGAAAGAGCAATAATTAGGGATACAACCCATGTGTCGATGCACCAAAAAAACTTGACCATCACCTTAAAGCAATGTGCTGGCAGACAGTTCTACGCTGTTAAGTAATGTGACCATTATAGGCCTTCTAGAGCTCATTAGACGCAATCAAACTCCATATGGCTATATAAGGGCAAATAAGTGTGCAAATGTACCTTTTCACCTTTTGGTCCAGGAGGTCCCAGTGGGCCCTGCAGTCCTGTATGACCCTGAGATAAGAAACATAATACAGTTGCAGAATTGAACCCGCCTTGGTAACACTCCGCTTTAGTGTGTGAGTACCGTAAAGAAACACATTGAATGAAAGTACAGACAATGGAGAGTAAAACTTCTGTAACAGTGTCATCAATCATCTGTGCACCTTTCCCATCAGGGTTACTTTTTCAACAACACATTCTGCCTTAGTCTTAAACCTGCAATAATCAATTTCTCACCCCAATCTTATGCTGAATCTATTGTTTTATATACTGGTGCAGACCAGCAATTTTTTTGTTACACTTCACCCCAAACAAAGTGTTTCTCCTTCAGCCCTGTCTTTTTTTACCTGCATTCTATAGAAAATGAAGTTAACCAAAAAACATCACAACTGAATACTATAGCAGCTGTGTGGAACGGACAGAGTTCAAAACAACCACTGAGCCTGTAATTCATTAGCAACACAAGCACAGTAAAGATCAGATACCTTTCAAAAATCAATGCAGGCTTTTTAAGCGCATATTGGTGTGTGAGGACAGAAATGCTCATGAGCCATGATCAGAGCTAGACTCTCTGCACTGAGGGGCCAGAGCATTCTTAAGAGGCCCTTCAAATAAAGTCATTGAAATTCACAACTGTAAAATAGTTTAAGTGTATATCCTATCCGAACCTATGCCGTACATAACAAAAGATGTTGCTTATAGGCAGACAGTGACAGGCAGGGGCCCATTTGTACTGTAGGTCCCCCAGTTTCATAACATCCATGAAATGTACTCTTCCATCACTCTTTATAAAGAAGTGCTTACCTCGTAACCTGCTAAGCCTGGTTGTCCTTGTTGTCCCATTCTTCCTGGAGCACCCTAGAGAAATGCATGTATTTTTAGACCATATCCAACAACAACCACTTAAGATCATCCATAAAGAATCTCAGAGTTTATTTATATAGCGCCAAATTACAACAAAGGTCACTTTGCAATGTAAAGCTTAAGACTTTAAAAATGTAACAATACAGTTATGTGGAATCATATAGAAAACCCAACACATTCCCCTTAAGCAAGCACTAGGCGGCAGTGGAGAGGAAAAACTCCCTTTAACTGAAGAAACCTCCAGCAGAACCAGGCTCAAGGTGGGCGGCTATCTGCCTCAACAGGATGGGATGAGTGGAAAAGAAGAGATAATAAAACACGGGGCCACAAAACTACTTACCACTGGTCCAATGGTTCCTCTTGCTCCCTTCTGTCCAACAAACCCCATTTCTCCCTGCTCACCATTTGGCCCAGTTTCACCCAGGTAACCTTGGTGACCCTTGCTCCCCTGGAGAGAAGCCATCAATGAGAAGCCAGTAAAGTCTCCCTGAACAGTTGTACAGGTAGTTTGACAATTGAAATGTTTAAGACTGTACTTCTAATTGACAAGCACCTACAGCCATATGGTGGTTACCAACCTGTTTATTTACTACCACTATCCAGCTCCCTGTACAAGTAAACTAACAACAATCCAACATTAAAAGGTGTGACTGTAGCCCCAAGCAAGTGACGTGACAAACCTTCTCTCCTGGTTTTCCAGTTTCACCAATTTTGCCAGGTTTACCCTCCTGACCCTGTAAAAAGAAAATCGAACATGGTGGTAAGTGGATAAAAAGCTATTTTTCCATGGGAATTTAATGAAATTTGGAGATTTCTACTCAGACACTCACCCTTACACCCACCAGTCCAGGAGGCCCAGGAGATCCTTCCTTTCCTTTCAGGCCAACATCACCCCGGTCTCCTTTAGCGCCCTCGGGCCCAGCATCCCCCTTTTCACCCTGGGAACATTAGTTCAAGTCCAACACAGCTGATCATTAATTAAATTACAATGCCCTAGACTGTTCTGATGCAATCACATATAACCTGAGCCAGATAGAATATTGAGACTGAAATAACAATATATATATATTTATATATGATACATGTAATTTGAAGATGGGAAAACAAGATGTTGCCGTGATTTGATTCAATATGTTTTTTAAAAGAAACAGGCCAAGCCTCAGCTGTACATTTATTGTTTAGGTAATAGGTATGAGCTAATCACAAGGACTCCAACAGCATAACAATTATTTACAAATTATTTGTATAACAAGGTCTTTCTGTGTAAGAGAAGACAAGAAATAAAAGTCAAATGACCATATAAATCCAAGACCAGATTGAGCGAGAAACACCGAGGGAAGAGACTTATACCCTGTTGACTGACTCATAGTTTACTGTAGCAATGAGAGAAGGGAGCACTCACTCATCAG
>OMLM01007476.1:49259-71868 GCA_900302695.1 Helostoma temminkii
GAGCAGAAAAGTGAGTCACCTAAACTCAAAACAATAAGTTATGTAAATTGAACATAACTCAGTTAGGTTTGCATGATGTAATCAACTTCAAATATAAATGATGGATGTTCCTATTATATTTATTAATCTCAAAGGAAAATTCCAGTATTGCTGTAGCCATTACAATGTTAAAAACAATTAAATATAAATATTTAGTGTGCATGATTTGCAACCAAGAGTAAACCAAGTGGCAAATCTCTTTATAAAACTTTTGTCAGAGATTACTGTCCCTGTATTACAGAACTATGTTGCAACCATACCTCATTAAGACTTAAGAAAAATAAAATATGAGATACTCACTCTCTGGCCAATTAAACCCAGCTCACCGATGTTTCCAGGAAGACCAATATCACCCTGATAGGGAATAAACATGGGTAAGTCATTAGTGATGTTGTGTACCTCTTTGTATGGTTGTTTTGCCAATGGTGTCTACTCAGTAATGGAGAGTAGTATAGCATTGTACTAGTGCCTAAATCTTGTGCATGGAAATGGACTTTATGAGTACAGAGAACATTAATGAAACTTAAATTATATTTTGTAAATAAGAGCTATAATTTCAGCCAGATTAGATGATTCCTTAATGTCTGTTCACACTTACTTTTCCAGTCACTTTTTTAGTTTTCTGCACTTCATAATAAATCACTTTGACTCTATGGGTGAAGCTGGTGGGTACTTAACAATAGTTACATATGATTCTTTTCTTGCTTTTCTGGCAACACATCGTCCTACTTGCAATCTGACTGGACACACAGCCTATTAGAAAAATTCCAGTTTTCATTTTGTCTGTGGCACATTGTAACATACTGTCAGGCAAAGTGAGCCTGTAGAAAAGTGTTCACAGAGCAGAGACACTAAGACAGTAAGGACAATTTTTTTTGTAAAATTTTGTGGATAATGGCCCTGAGAAGGTTATTTGTCTTCAGAAAATAATGTGAAAATGTGAAAATGTCATTTTCTGTGCTTACCCCATTCTCAGAACTAAAGCAAAAATAATCCAGAAAGACTCCAGAGCAGAAGCATTTGCTGTAGCAATTTCAAGTATGTTAAATTCAACTACAAATATGCATCAACTAATCCTATCACTTTTTTAAAAAATCTAATAAAAATATATTATAATCAGTGTAAACACACTGCTATCTTTACCTTTTCTCCAGGTTCACCAAGCAGCCCTCTTTCTCCAGCCTTCCCCACCAGTCCCTGTCAGAAACAGTGACAGCCTTAAGCATTCAGTGCCAATGTAAAAGTCAGTGGGAGTTCTTACACCAGCTGTGTGATTAAACTCACTATTGGCCCCATCTCCCCCAGTGGCCCAATTGTTCCCGGTGGCCCTGCAGGTCCCTGTGGCGACAATGCAAGGGCATCAATAAAAAGGTTACAAGTATTGGCTAATATTGAAAAAAAACACCTCTGAAAGTGATGGTAAAAGGGGAAACATTTGAAAAGAAATACAAATCTGGCAGAAAGTGTAGACTTGATATAAGTTAATCTTAAGGGCTAAGAGCCTTCAAAACACTGTGCCAGAGCTGTAAATGATGGAAACAGTCCTGCTGTTATGAAGCTGACTGTCCAGGAAGGAGATGGTGTAAATCAAATAGTCTCTAATTTACTACTTCTTTGCTTGCGTCTGTAAGATTTGGGCAGAAGGAAAAAACGAGAACGAGGTTGTTCAGTTTCTAGAAAGCACTGAGTAAAAGATGCCATAGTGGAAATACAGAGCAATTTTTAAGCAAGGGCAAGAAGAAGGTGCACAGTAGGAGCTGGAGAACCACATGTGGTTGTAGATAATGAGACACGATCATTTGTGTCTATATGCTCTTTGAAATACTCTACAACTTCCAAGATTTTACATAATTGCACCAGATGGAATAAAAAGCACAGAGAAGAAAACATTACTGCACAGTAGCTATTTGCTAAAATGATTTATTCTCAAACATGTATCCAAAATAGTGTACATTTCAGTTGTCAAACTACAAACTCACTGGCTCTCCAGCAATTCCTTTGGCTCCTGGCGCTCCCGAAGGTCCTTTAACACCCTGAAAATAATAAAGTCAATGGTAACACATGCTACTTGTTTTCATATATATGCTGATATCCTAAAACACCCAAAAGGCAAAGACTGTGCCATTTAAGCTTCTCTTATCCCAAAATGTGTGCACCCCAAAAATCAAGACTGACCTAAAAGAGACCTTTGTTAGCCCCAATCACTTACTGGAAATCCCTTAGGCCCAGCTTCACCTGGCTCACCAAGCTTTCCCTGCAGCAAAACAACGAAAACAGTGGAACAGTAAGACAGATTGTAATTGTGTTGTTGGTTATTACATGTCAGAGGAGTGCTCAGCTCTGTGTTCTCCGTGTCTCACGGGCTGAGAACTTAATTCGCTGAGAATTTTTTTGTGTCCAACAAAAAATCCAGCACTCAAGGACTTTCGATTTTAAATGGTGTTATAGAAAAGAAGCACGTCAGGTTGATAAGCTGGCAATTCAGCTGTTGCTCTCTTACACCAGATATGCATCTTCATTTGCCATGTATGATATGTAATACCAGGCATGTAAAGCCGTTTCTTAACCTTTGTTTTATTTAATAGTTTCTCTGGAAGTCCACCAGGGATATTGTTCATTAAGACAAAAGTATAACCATTTCTCCATAATCATGTAATTAGTTACAAATAGAAATTTAAAAGCCTAATTTTTCTTACCATCTCCCCAGAGAGCCCCAGTTTTCCTGTTGGACCATCAGGACCCTGCAAAGAAAAATCCAACTTAGTTAACTGAGCTTTGTAAATGCCCCCACAGTTAAAATGTTCCCGGCTGCTGAGCACTAGCAGCACCACCAACATTTTAGGACTCTTTGATTTAAGCTTCTGCTGTCAGATTTGTAGTTCACATAAAGTACCCTATGAATAATCTTTTAATGTTAGAAATAGCTAACAATTACACTCTGCTGAACAAAGCTGCTTGTTAAAGTTCCTTTGATTTTTTTTTCCCTCTGAAGAATCATTTAGTTTCCATGTGACAGATTTGATGTGTGCAGTTAGGAGGCCTAAAGCCAGACAATGCTGTAAGGCAGTTTGGCATGTAACATAACATTACCCACAATTAGGCATAAACTTAAACTCATACTGAGACTTTTGAAGATGCTTTATTAATCTTTGGAACCTCACATACACTTACCTTTATGCCAGGAGACCCCTTCTCACCCACTGGGCCATCAGGACCCCTTGGACCCTAAAAGAGGAATAAGTTGTCAGTTGTGAATAGCTTGGAAAAGTTTGGCCTTTAACAGACTCAAGGCACAAATTGTTTAACATATTAAGTCGATGAATTTAGACACTTAATCCCCATTATTGTCATCCCATTTAGTGGAGCCTGGGAGGCGATTTTCTTGGTTTTTTAATGCACTATGGTTTAGCCCACGCTGGAAAGATACCATCAAAGATTGTGGCTATTATGCAAATACTTGGCATCTGCGAATTGGCTCTACAGTGTGCCCAATCCAAACTGTGTAGACTTTGTCCCCATCTTTCCACGATCACACACAGTGGTACCGCCTGCACACTGGAGTTATTGTAAAGAAGCTTTGGGAAAAGGTCACTAATCCTGTAGCTGATTCATCGTTTCCTTTAAAGTTGAACAAAAAATATTCACTGTCAGAGAACATTAAAAGACTATGTGTCATTTGCTCACTGTTCATGTCAGCATCTCATATAAAGTCTATGATGTAAACAGAGCCAGAGTTGAACACAGCTACTCGACTCGAAATTTCCAGTGGTTAATAACAGACAATTGCGTTAAAAAACTCAAAACTGTAGTTGAGAGATGTACTGTAGTGGCGTGAGGGCATAAAATATGAATTTAAATGGTATCCAAAATATTTTGAACTATTACATAAGTAGACCACTGAGTGATTCATTTGAGTATATATTCTTACTATTCTAAGTCATGGTTTTAGGGGATTAATCTGTCTTATGTCAAGTTGTTCACACTTAAAGCTGAAATTACATTTTAAGTCCTCAATTCTGATTGGCTTTTTACACTTGATTGGCTTGGTCACTAGAATCCCTGCATTGTTAAATACAGAATACATTTTAGGGTTCTTGTTTAGCACCTGAGCACATTACAGAACTTTTCTGTCCCTACTCTACATCGATGTCTATTAGTTGGGAAGGTAGATGTTCTATCTCTACTGACACAAATAAATCTTTTTAGTGGCCTTTGGTTATACTTAGTGTTCTTCTCTGTGCCTGGTGCTAGACGCTTTCAGTACGCAGTTACTGTCCCTATCAAGGCAGTTTTTCCTCTCCACTGTCGCCTAACGCTTGCTCAAGGGGGAGTTGTTGTTTTTCTATGTAACTATTTAGATTTAGTGTTATATGGATGAACTGAATTGTTCTGAATAGCTCAGTGTTACTTCTTTGTTACACCACTGTTCTTGTTTTGCATGTATGTTGATTTGTCTGCATTTAAAATGCAAAGCGCTTTGGTTGACTCTGGTTGTTTTTAAATGTGCTACATAAATAAAATAAACTGAACTGACCTGGACATATAATTTTATATACTAAATGTCACAAGATGAGGACATTTTTTTAATAGACATTCAACATCCATTCTACCTATACAAGCGTATTACCTTGTAGCTCACACACATTCACTTTGGCATTTAACCAATTTTTTTTTTTTCTTTTCAAACCTATGGAAAGTAAAATGATGTTAATAAATTGATTATATATCACAGAAATTCACCAAAGCATCAAATATATTTTTTACCTCCTTTTAAGGAATACACATTTACACACAGAATATCTTAAAATGTGTGTCCTGAAGAGTAAAGCTATTACTTTTTGGGAGGCATATCAATTTTAAATACAAAACGCTGGTCATAGAAAAGGGTTAATCATAGTAATCCAACTTCTTTATAATTTGCTTTTTTTTGAAACATGAAATGAATGGTCTTTAAACCCCTTTTTAGCAAATTTCAGTTATTATAATTCAATATTGCATTAAATATTGCATTTTTTTGCTTGTAATATCAGGGTGGCCGTGTAAAATTAATCTAGAGAATGAAATGCCTTAATAACACCATTTATTTATGTTAGATTAATTATTCATTCCAACCAGTGAACCAGCTGTGCAACCAAAGGGTATTTTACGAGTAGGAAATGCTATTTTGGAAAAGCCAGCAGAAACTGGAATTTTCCACAGTTTATGCCAAACACACAGCAAACATGTTTCCACGTACAGAAATTCAATAGTGTTTCACTATATGTAATGTTTACCTTGTTATAATTTATGTGTCTTACTAGCTTGTTGTGTGTATGTATACACACACACATCAAGCTGAAACTATGTACATCTATGTAAACCACTACAACTTATAGGTTTTTTCCATTTTGAGAAAGTAGCTAAACAGATCTTGGTCTTGTATTTTTGCTTTGCACTTTTTATTACCTGTTTAGATCATCTGTTTATGTTTAGATTTGACTGGTGAAGTTGTCTTTCTTTTCTGCCATCTTGTGCGTTAACTACTATAATCCAATGCTATTATACTAATGCCAAGCAGGTACAGTATGGTTAACACATTTACTATCTTTGTTCAGTGTGTTAGCATGTTTAAATGTGCTAGACAGTACAACACTGAGTGCCATGACACTAGTTGTCTTAAGTTGTAAAAGACAACAGCAAGTACTCAACTAATGGCTGATGACTAATATATAATTACTATATGACATAAAGACACAGATTTAGATAACTTACCCTAATGCCTTTGGGTCCTCTAATACCAATGGATCCTCGTGAACCAGGAGGCCCCTGAATGTGTGTTAAAGAAAAAGTTTGAGTGTCTGACTTTGATTGTGACAAATGTTGGACACTAAAATACGAGAGACAGTCTAAATGTCATGTTAATCTTTATTACTGGTGGCAAGTTGAATCCGGCTACATAAAAAGCATAACTGGAACTGCCATATATATCACTATCCTTTTTCTAGAAAACCAATTTTTCTCAGCAGCTCAGTGTTTTAATGTGTCATTTATCAATGGCTTTTTTTACACCCTTTATAGAGGACTGATGTACTGAGCCAATAATGGATTGAGAATATAACTTAGCACTAGCTGAAAAACTCCAATAATTTGAATTTTCATTGCTGTGTATTGTAAGGTTGGTACACTGTGACATCGCTGATGCTGTATGGGCAGAAATGCACAAATGCACTGATTTTTTTAGCTTGGTATTAAATATCAGACAATATCCAGTTGTGTACAACAGACCACACAATAGGCCACACACTGCCACTGTTGTCTCTGGTGTACAGGTACTGTAGTTACCAAATTAAAACAGTAAACATACTGGGATCCCTTGTGGTCCAGGTGGTCCTCTCTCTCCAGGTATTCCAGTGTGACCCTGATGGATATAACACTATTTCATGACATGGCGTATATATGATTTCTCAAAAAAACATGAATTAACACTATCTGCATATGAACCCATTATTGTTGAATCATAGTTCAGTTGGAAGTTTTTATCATAGACTTGTTTTCATGAGGAAAATCCCCCAAATTTTGTGGACAAGTTTTAATTCATTTTGGGTTTTCTGTAATCAAAAATTTGAAATTAAAATTACAGCACACCTAATCCCTCTTCTTGGCAGAATTGAATTTGAAATTTAATGTTACTTGACTGCAATGCCTACAAGTATGTTCCACAAATGTTCGATAGGGTTGAGGTCAGGAAGGCCATTCCAAGAGCTTAATGATAGCCTGTAACCGTCTGATGTTTGGAGGTTAGAGTTCGGCTATGCTGAAGAAAATTCTCCTTCATTATTCCATCCACTTTCTGCAATGCACTAGTTCCACTGGCAGCAAAATCAACCCAGGCCATGACGCTGCCACCACCACCCTGCTAAACAGCTGGTACAGTGCTCTGGGGGTTGGATGCCTCATTTTTACTCATCCAAACAAACCTCTGGTCATTGTGGTCCTACAACGCAGTCATAGTCTCATCTGAAGACTTTCCTACAGAAGTCTTTTTATTGTCGATATTGTCACATTTGGAGCAGGGGCTTGTTACTTGAATTGCAGGCTTTGTGCATGGTGATGAAAAACTCACTTGACTGTAAGCAGTGAGCAGGTATTCCAGCAGCTTCCAGTTCTCAGCATGCCTCTGCCTTGGTGGTTCCTGGGTTTTTCCTGACTATCCAAGCCAATTTCCTCTCAGCTAAAGTTTGGGTCTTCTTCAACACTAATCTAAGTGGCTAGGTGGCTGTATAAATTTGTTGATTAGTGTCATGTACCATTTCAAAAAACCCAAAATGAGTCTGAACTCTTTGGAACTCTTTCTTCCCTTACGGTATAATCATTCTTATAATCATTCCCCAGAAAAAAAAAAAATCAAAAACTCTCTAAACATATCACACCCATTCCTGTAGATATGTAAATTTGAATGCCCCCTGGTACGAGAATGCCCCCCAGACTTACTCCTTACCATCGGTCCTGATTCACCTGGAGGCCCGGGGATGCCTGTTTTCCCTCGATCTCCCTGAAAGGCCATAAGTAGGGGTGCAGCAAATGATTACTCTTATTTACAAGTAATATGCCCAATATTTTTTTACAAAATGTCAAAAGATTATAAAAAATGGCAATCACGATTTCACAGAACCAAAAATCATGTTTTTCAGTCTACATCTAAAATATATTATTTTCATAATAACAATACAACACAACACAGCCATCTAGCAAAAAGCTACATATTTCAGAAGCTGCTGCAGCAAATGTTTTGTTTGATCAATGACATAAACGATTAATCAAATTTTACGATTTGCTGTGACTGACTTACTGTTTAATCACTATTAACATGCTACAACAGAGAGGAGAGCTGTTTCACAGTTAGAATGGACATTGGATGACAACAGTGTGTAAAAAATCCACACCATGCTAACCTTTTCTCCGGCAATGCCCATCTCCCCTGTAGGCCCGACAAATCCAGGCAGCCCCTGAAGGAGAGAAAACATGCTGTCCCTTACTTGTCATAGTTGTATTGATCTTGTATTTCTCATAATATTCTGCTCAAACAAAACAGACACACAGTGAGCATCAAACAGAAATCAGCAAAAAGAGGAAGAAAAGCCTTTACCCTGTCTCCAAGCTTTCCCACCTCGCCAGTAATCCCGGTTTCTCCCTACAGCAAAGCAAACCAATTAGCATATCACAGAATAACCTAGTCATGCATTTTATTTTTAGTTCAAATCAGTCGAAAGGTGCTTGGAGGATTGCTCCCCTGTGCTACCTGAGATTTAACATCTAATTTACACATATTCTGATTCATTCATTATCATAAAAGATAATCAAGAGAAGAATGTTAATGGTTCAGAGGTGGACGTGTGACTTTTAGGTCTGACCTTGACTCCATCTGGGCCCATCAGCCCAGGGAATCCCTGCCTCCCAGGTTTGCCCTAAACATAAAGCAAAAAAGACACAAAGAAGTGTACAGCAGCTCCACACAACAAACAATAAACTCTATCTGCTGTAAAAGGTATAGTCTGCGTTTTCTCTCTCTCTCAAGAGGCTCTGGGACAAAACAAACCAACAATTGATGCAGAGACAAAAACATCCCTTTTAGAAACTTAATGATCCAGAAAACAAAGAGGTGTCTGCAGCATCAAAGGTGTCTTATTACTCACAAAAGTCATTGGTTCATTTGTGTTTGTTTTCGGTAATCACCTGTGGTTTACACTTTTGGGAAAAGGCAGCCTGGAGTCAACCATTGTAAAAATAAAGTTTCACTGGAAATGTCTTCTCTATTGTTTTACTTGGGATCACTCCAAACAAACACTTTTTGCAGAGAGATAGTCACTGACTTTGATTTATACTGCAAAACATTTCAAAGCCATTCATGTGTCTCTTACAAAGTCCTAAGTTTAGCTTTGGCATTAAAGTGATACTAAAAACAAAAGGGAGTAAACAATCCATACATTATATACAACCCCAATTCCAAAAAAGCTGAATACAATGATTTACAAATCTCATAAATCCATATTTTATTCAAAATGGAATATTTAAAAAAATAACAAATGCTGTCCCATTGTTGCCTGATTTTCAAATTTCAGTATGAAGTAATGCTGTTATAGATGCAGTATGTGGTTTAGCATTATCCTGCCGAAATATGCAAGGCCCTTCCTGAAAAAGACGTTGCCTTTCCAGATGTGCAAGCTGCCCATTCCATAGCCACTAATGCCCCCCCATACCTTCTGAGATGCAGGCTTTTGAACTGGGCGCTGATAACAGGCCAGAAGGATCCTCTACTCTTTACTCTGCAGGACACAGCCTCCACGGTTTCCAAAAAGAATGTAAAATTTAGTCTGACCACAGAATTGTTTTCCACGTTGCCACAAACCATTAAATGGCCCAGAGAAGACTGAGAAGATTCTGGATAATGTTCATATATGACTCCTTTGACCGATAGGGATTCACCTTGCAATTTTGGATGGCACAGCGAACTGAATCCGCAGACCCAAAGATCATGGGCATTCAATGTTGCAATTGTGTGTTGTTCCTTACGCCAGTAGTTCTTAACCCTGGTCCTTAAGGCACACTGTCCTGCTTGTTTTCCAACTATCCCTGGACCAGCATTGACAATCACTTCACGCACAGAGATTTCTCCAGATTTTTCATATCTTCTGTTGATGATAGTATGTACTGTAGATGGTGATCTACTATCTATCTAAGTCTTTGCAATTTTATGTTGAGGAACGTTATACTGACACTTTAAGGACTGATGAAACATCTGCTGATCTTAAGATCTCTAAGATGCTGTTTTTAAACCCAGTCATGTCACTACCGTGTTACCAAATAACTTAATTAGTTGCAAAAAGTTCTTGCAGCTCTTCCTTGTTACTACCACTTACTATTCCTTTTGCTGCCTCTCAGACGTGCTGCTGCCAACAATTTCAAAATTTAAAAATTCAGTTTAAACACAAGTTTTCTATGTTCTGTTGTGAATAAAATAACATAAAATATTGGTTTATGAGATCTGCAAATCATCACATTCTGTTTTATGTGTAAAATTTATACAAGGTCCTATATTTATTGAAATTGGGGTTGTCGATTTTATAACTAATAATTGCACATTTGACATCCCTACTATATAAACTAATAATTTATTGTTGCCATTATTTTAGTCAACAGATTTCCAATGAATTACCAAATTATTTTTAAACTTGGAAGGGAGTTGTTTTGATTTGTGAGTGTGTGTTTGTTTGTGTGTGAATTTCATGACAGAAAATAGCATAGCAATTTGCTGACCAGTCTGGTAATATGAGTATACAGTGTCCAACAGGAAGTCTTTCAAAACAGCTTTAGAACAAAAGAAAGATCAGTCAGCCAAAGGACTTTCTGTCCATAGTAGACCAGAGATTGCAAATTAGGCAAAGCAGGCTCACATTGTGTGAGTGCAGAATGTATTGTGGTCTGGTGTGTATAGAGATCCTTCTAGATTGCTGTGTTATGCTGTTTACCAGCTGGTCTTGGATTACAGGGATTTTCTATTCAGCACTCACCTCAAGTCCAGCAGGTCCAGCTGGTCCAAGTGGTCCTTCATCACCCTAAAAAAAAGACCAAGAGAACAAAGATCCCTTTATTTTTTGACCATTTTCAAAGTACATTGACACACTAAAGTGAAACCCACCTGAAGTCCAACTGCTCCTCTTGGACCAGGAAAACCTCTTGTTCCTTGCTTCCCCTATAGATAACAGTGAACTTTCACTTGGTTTATGGAGCTTGACAATTGAACTCTAAAAGTTAAATGCTATTTTACAAACCTTTGGACCTTCTGGGCCATTTTGTCCTGGTGGACCGATGTCACCTGGGAAGCCCTTTGAAAGTTATGCAAAATAAATCATGGCTTAATCAACACTGCTCAAACTGCTTAAATACACTGATAGAGTAACAAACATACATTTGGTCAAAAAAGACCTTTAAATTAAATCTTTCCAAGGCATATTAGAAATATGCTGACCATGCGATTTCTTTGTTTTTATGTTTTTGTTTTAAAACTATTATTTATACAGTTCAAACTGAATAAATTTGGAGGGACTCATTGCCCTACAGGGATTTTCTATTAAAAGCTATTAAAACTTATGTTACCAATTAGGCTAATTTGTGTGTGACTGTGCGATGGCTGTCTCCCCTGAGAAAGAGACTTTCGATCTGAGACTTTCGATTACAAAGGAAAGGTAAAAACCTGTCTTACCTCTGGGCCGGTAGGGCCAGGTAAACCATCTGGGCCCTTTTCACCAGGTTTACCCTAAGAAATCATCACACAGATTAGGACCTTCAAAGAAATCTAGCAACACAACCAAAATCCACTAAATGGTTTGTGCAGAGAAACCATGTTGTATGTCACCAAAACAATTTAATATAACCCTGATAAGAAATTTGCCTCATAGCACATGAAAAATAATTCTTCTTACCAAATTCACCACTTTATCAAAGTAGCTAAGGTGAAATAGAATAAGGGTGAGTTTAGCTACTCAGAACAGCTGATATCACTGACTGCAGGGTGCAGACATGTAGCACTCAATATATCAACACTTAATGAGCACAGTGAGTGCCAACGGGTGTATCAGACTAAATGTTTAGGGAGAATTTTCCCATACTCTGCTCTTTAAGTGGTTGTTTGTGCTTTATATCTTAAATTTCTTAGATTAAAATTATCCAAACTTTCCACTTTCCTTCAAGAAAACCACCATTTTTTTAATTCATCTTAAGACTAGTTGTGTCATTCTAGTACACCACTACATGTGTCTGAAGTTTAGAAAAGAAAAGCTACTCACAGCCTACTATGCAGCCTATGTGTTACACAATAATATATTAATGATTTTGGTAAACAGACTCTGATGTAAAGTTGCACCAGTTGTGTTTGTTTTTGCATCAGGCTTTTATTCATCTTCTTGTATTCAATGCTCAAATGAGGATTTACCTGTGGTCCAGGTTTCCCACAAGGACCTGGTAATCCAGGTGAGCCACGATTACCCTGTAACATAAAATCCACTGTAGTGTAAACAGGTCTACAAAACATTCAGGGAAATCATGTGGAAAAAAATAATGCCGATCACTTACAAATTATGGTGATAAAATATCATTATAATATTTTAAGTGTTTAAAACCTCTTATTCACCCATGCAGAGTGTGCGCATATATGCATGCAAATGGAAATGCAATGCCAGGCCATAGTATCATTGGAAGCTACAGGACACTTTAACATGCAGATGAGACAAACTGGGTATTGAAGCACCAATGCTGAAATTAATGGACAACCCACTCCATCATACACACACCTTGTCCCCTTGGAATCCACACTCCCCTGGCTCTCCTGGTAAGCCAGTGTCCCCCTAAAAAAGTGCAAAATAAAAACAACAACTGTCAGAATGACAAATCATCATTATCCATCATAGTTTGGTTTTATCTGTTAGCTTTCTCCGGAGTGTGTGATCTTTAGCAATCTTGAATTTAGTAGGTTAGTGGTCTAAGAAAGACATATGCAGATCACCTTATCACCTTTCAGACCTGGTTCTCCTGGGTTTCCTGGTACTCCCTTGAAAGCAAAAAGAGAAAACATTAACAGTATTTTTCTCTTAACTCTCTCGGTCTGTTTGAAGAACATATGACCGTGTAGTGGAGAAGTTCACAACATTTGCAGATTAGGCTAAAAAAAATTTTAAAAAGTGTTTATAAACAATGATATGAGTGGTGGTGCTTGAAGAGTTAAGAATAATAATATTAAGTCAAATAGACTATTTTAAGCTCATACCAATATCCAAACCGGAGACATGAACAACATATCTATGATGTTTACCTTGAGTCCTGGAGGTCCTGCCAAGCCAATAGTGCCAACAGGGCCCATGTCACCCTGTCACCAACAACACACACAAAATATACATTTACTAAACTGAATTGGCGGATTAAACTAAATGCTAAATGCTCACTCTTATAGCTTGTTCTTTATCTTTAAATTTGCATGAAATCAGACTTTTAATGATATATATAAAAAAAACACAATGAACCAAATTGTATTCATATCAAAAGTTATAAAACAGGCGACCAAAAAAAGACTCACAATTAGACCAGAGACTCCACACGGGCCAGGAGCCCCTAGTTCACCCTAAGAAGGAAGGACAAGAGAAGGCAATTCAGAAAAATGCAGCACAATCGGAGATGTATAGCTGAGGGGAAAACACACGGGTTACTATTTTTGATTGGTCCATTGATAGCCTGAGTAATGTGTTTCTTCACTCAGTTTAGCATAGTGAGTGAACACTTGGCACTAGACACACAGAGAGGCTTGTTGTCCAAATGATCTACCCCACAGCCACACGCCATGCCTACATCCTCTCCAAGCTACAAATCCATTGGAGAAATGGATGCCCACTGTGGCCTTCCTGTCGGCTCCTCTATTTGTCTAAGAATGAAAGGAGATGAATTCAGCCAAATGGAACATCCCCTGTTCCCACTGGAGGCAGAGGAAATTAGGTCTCAACGGAGCTCTGCCATGTCAGCCAATCACAGTCTAACTTTGACCCTGTCAATCACAAGCAGTGAGGGTCAAACTAAAGAAAGAGGAGAGGCGAGTAAAACTGCTGACGCTGCCTTCATATCAGTATGGATTATAATGGGTGAGTGAGTTACTGAATGACTGCATGGATTTGCTTCACAGTCTGCCTTGTGCAAGAATATTATGTTCCTTCTGCAAAACAAAATGCAGGTAGCAACTCTATTAAAGCGCCTAGACTAAAAGTCAAAGTGATGTTGGAGAATTTCGTTTAACTGCATCTGCTTTTGAAGACACTGATGTTGCTTTAAATGTATTTTTCGCCTCTTTTGAAACACGTCTCATTTTATAGTGCTTAATAGAGTCTGAAATCCGGTGAGATCTCATTCAGGTGTAGTATTGGGGACTTCATTAACTGCTTGGTGCCAAGAAGTAGTAAATGGTGCAGGTATCTACTTTACTTCACTTACTGGATTCCCATCGGGGCCAGGAGGTCCCCTCTCTCCAAAGTCACCAGGAAACCCCTGAGCGCACAAAGAAACAGTATTGTCATGTAAAAAGTGGTGCAACTCAGCATCTATTTGGACAAAGGTCCATTGTGATTTTAAATTTATTTGGATATCACAGTTTGCCAGTCAAGTTACCACACCAAACACAGGGGATCAACAAAGTGTTTCCCAAAACAGAAGTTTGCAGAGTACAACAAATCCGAACAAATGTGCTCCCAGCGCTTCATTCCTGGGAGACCGGCAGGAAATTCCACGGCTGAGTGTTTCCGAGCGACTGAGTGTCTATGTTTGCATGCACTGGCACAGAGCGCTCGGCCAAACCCCCAGGACTTGCCTAAATGGCAGAATAAAGCTGCTTGGCCCAGGAAATGCTGACTGCAATCTTTTTTTTTTTTTTGCTTCGAGCCCATGATCCCATTATAGAGAAAGGACAAGAGGTGTGATGCAACATGAGGCCACACGCTCAACGTGTGCTTGTCAGTGTGCCAAGGTCAACATACAACCCATCACATATCACGGCTCAGCACTCACCTATAGAAGCCGAGCCCTTCGGTTAAACAAATAATAGATGGCAGAATAAAAAACTGAACTTTAAGGTAAGTGTCTGCAGACAGAGAAGGAAAGATTTAATGAAATAATAATAAATGAAGAAATGGCAGAGATATGATTGTCTGTGGTGCAGACATCTTCTTTTGACCAGTAAGCAAATGTGGAGAAAGTAATAAGCAGTAATTGATGCAACATGAAGTCTACAGGATATGTGGAAAAATTGGCCTTTCCAAAAATGTCAATAACAAAATCAGTTTGATCTGAAACATATGCAAGTCTTTGTTCTCATATTGACAACTTTTAGCAAGCTTGGCGAGACATTTCATTATTGCATCTGTCTAATGGAAATCCTGCAGTTAGAGCAAAATGCACCATGCAGCAAATAAACATTGATGTATAGGTATAAATACGTAGATGGTTACTAACACAGGAAGAGGAGACACCCTAAATGCTAAAGACCTCGGCATTTGCTTTGTTCTAGTTCCCTTTTTTTAGTCTAATCGCACATGTATCTTGGATCAAACAAGCCAACTCTTCTTATCTGTCTCATGTTGCTTTACTGCTGACTCAGCACACTAAGTGGCTGGCCTCACTTTTCACCACAAAGGAAGAGAAATGGCTACTTTCAGACCTCTGTGTGTGCCACTAACTATTAGTGCATAATAATATTTTTTTAAAGTCATGTACAACAAGACTGAGCCTGAGAAAATATCAGATTTATGCAAGTGGTTATGTGCAGTATTAGGGTTATCCATCTAAGCTTGGAAAGATGGGAAATTTACTTCAGGCACCAATGACTCTGGTCTGTGGGCAGAGACTCTGTAGACCCAAAGGCACAACTGACACATCAGATTATCCCACTGGTCTAATGCAAAACTAGCACAGTAATAACCACACTGTGTTGACTATAAGCCACAGTCACAGACTTTAATATTTTTAAAAACTGAAAATCTAATGTAATCTAATGACACAGACACTTTGTGATCACTAGCATTACTGTGGCAATGTGGAAGTTACCATAGTTCTCTTCTAAAATTTACAGCTACGGCGGCTGAACTAGAGTCTCTGTCAGGTAATGAATTTTTAAGTAGTTGTGCATTACAGTAATAATCTATAGATCAACACAAAGTGTCCTCACTTTCATGCAGCTACATCAAAAATGTTGTCCAAAAAGTATGTTGAGAGAAAACTTTACCGGCCTACCCATCTTGCCCTTCTTCCCATGAATGCCAGGAATGCCCTGGAAACAGGAAAGAAAATAAAGTTGACAGAAAGAGAAAGAAATGGATAAGGAACACAGAAATGTCTGTAAATAGACGTGTATCCAATGTGGTTACAGTACTGTAAAATAACAAGAATGGGGAAAAAAATGATACAGTTATAAGGTAAAACTGAAAAGTACTGCTCAAAGTTTACATTTGAACATCTGCAAACATTTCAGAACCAGCTTGTAAGACTCAAACATCAGACTAAAGTGTCTCTGTCTGCCTCAGCTGAGCTGAATGCTGCAGAAGCATTTAAATTTGCTATCATTAAATATGAAACATTAGCATGCTAGCTACTCAACATGGCGTGTCAATATTAATCTCAATGCTGTCATTAACTGACGCAGACGGAATTCAGTCATCAGTTTTGAGATTTTAGAAAAAAGTCTAGACCTGAACCTTCTGATTCATCTTCTAAACAAAATGTGCCGACACCAAATTACTTTGAAATCCATCCCAACATGTTAGATCACCCTCTGACGCACTAAAAGCTAGTGTGGCTAAAAATGAAAAACAGACTGCAGCATATTTAATATAAAATTCCCAAGAGATTTGGTGCCACTGTTTCCATCCACTGCCCTGAGGTTCTTAGGAATTTGGGTTGTCTGGGTTTAAGTAAATTTAAATCAGCCTTCTATATTATAACCAGTAGAGAGGTTGGTATGCACAGCTTCTTTGTCCCCAGGCTTGATAAAACACTGTATAAGGACTCTTGCACGACTTTGGGTCTAAGTGTGACTGGGTGAAGTCTGTCCGCAATATTTCAAGAATGAAATCTGTTTCCATTTCATTATTTTGGCACATGGGCAGTCATATAATGCAATGCAGTAGGTAAGTCAGACACAAATACTCACTCTCTCGCCATCAGGACCAGGAAGGCCAAAAAGTCCAGCGATGCCAATGTGACCCTAGAGTGATGAGTAAAAGATGAAGTGGAGGAAGAAATAAGGCAAAGAGAAAAAAAAAGTAAAACAAGGTGGACAAGGGGGCAAAATGAGTCTGAGCAGAGATGATGGACATTGTGTAGAATTGTTAGGTGTCAACAACATTCAGTCATCTCTAAAAATCTGTCAAAAGATTGAGTTGGGATGAGCACCACAGCAGTTTTGCTACAATGGAGTGGTCTTGAAGACCCAAGCCTTGAGGCAAGTGTATATGCCCATGGACTGCATGGTGCTGGCTTCCACGATGTAGTCCAAGGGCACATACCCTCACATCAGGGATCTCTGGAGATCTCGCTGCCAAACCTGCTCAGTGAAAGAAGAGAAAGAACTGGCAAACAGGCGCAATAAGAAAAACTACAGCGACATTAGATGAGAATCTAATGCCTGAATGTGGTTACACTCAGAGCAATACACAGTAGTTTCAATTATATCTGGCTAACAAGAACAGCATGCATGTAAAACACTTAAAAGAGGCTATAGCTAATTGCTCCTACAGTACTCTAAATATACTAACCAAACATAAAGCTTGTCTTTATCATCATGGGTAGATGAGTGCCGTTTATGACATGGCTTTTTATGTACCCACGCTGTTGCAGCAATTCATTTAATATGCGTTTCACAGTTCCTTCAAAAATTGAAAGCTTTGCTGTACAGAGAAGAAACACTTCTCTCTCCCCTGTGGCCTTGGAAGCTGAGCAAGCGTGCGTGACAAAAACATTTATTACAAGTAAAAAGATAAATGAATTCTGAGAGTGCTCTAAACACTAAGGATTACAGTGATCCGCACATGCAGTATTTGCAAAGCACCTTTTTAATACCACAGATCAAATGTAATTATGTACAGAGTCCATGCTCAAACTCATTTTTCAACATCTACTTACTCTGACTCCTTTTGGTCCCACTTTTCCTATAGGCCCAGGTAAACCCTAAATGTAAAGGATGACATAACATTTCTGTGGTTACACAGTGGCAACACTTTTGACACTTTGTAATCGTTTAATTAGGAGAACAATAAAAAAATGTTATGATTATCTGAGCAGATAAAATATTCCTACTACGTGAAGAATCGACTTTATTTAAATTTCTAAAAATTCTAATTAGCATCTCGACAGGGAGAAGCTGTCAGCAAACCCAGCAGCGCAGAAAATCTCCCTCTACAACTGCAAAGATCAACCCTCAGCCCAGGAGAACTCCCAACAGCAAAACTGAATCTTGACATAAACCTACAGCCCCAGTGATTCACAGCCTACAGATGGTAGGGGGTGCTAAAGCCTAATCCACCACACACCACTCAGTGTCAACAGAGATCAGCATTCTGACATAGTAAGTGTGCTAAAGCACTGAGGCAAGCACCAAGACCCAAGCCTGAACTCTATGTTATCATAAACACTCAGGGGGCACAAGTGAGTGAGCAGCTGTCCAGCTGTTTTTAGACTCTGAATTTGCTTAAGGCTAAAAGGAAACTGGTTTAAAATGCAGACAAACTATAATGCTCCCCAGCTTTGACTTCTTAACTTATACCCCATTCCTAGAAATACACAAGGAATGATGCTCACAGTTTGGAGGGCCAGAGGAGGAAGCTTATTTGTACCTGGGGAGCTGTGGCATTAGTCACACTTTTATTACCGTTTCTCTTTCAGGGAAGTGTTTATTATGGCCTTTCAATATTTTATTTCCTCAGTCCTTGAAATTCCACCAAAGGTGGTTTAGGGTCATTTGTCCCTCCTTCTGGGGCCTTTTTCTTTCATTCAGCAGCTACAAACTTTTTGTTTGGATTTTTTTTTGATGCCAATGGCTAAATGTTCCAGCATCCAATATCTTTTCTAGCTACAGAAGACATACAGATCTTCAGTGTTCCTTTTATGATTCTATTTTTATTCATCATTCATTATCATAGTAAAATTACTAGCTGAAATTTGATATACTGTATTAAAAACATCCCACACATTTTCACAAAGATGAATTCATGTTCACATTCAATGGCGATGATATCTTGCTTTCATTTATTGTTTTATCTTAGTATGTGTGTGTGTGTGTGTTATGCTCTTTCTGTGTCTGTGTGAGTGTGGCCCTGCTCAACCAGCACCGCAACACTAGATTTACTGCACCTGCCTGCCAGGATAGCCTTTGGCCCCGGGGCTTCCATCATCACCCCTTTCACCCTGCGGAGAAAAAGAGAACAGAAATCATCACCAGAAGATGGCTAGAGACTGAAAGATGGACGGATGGAAGGAGTATACATCAGGAAAAGGTGTCTTTTATGTACAGAGGGTTTCTGGAGGAGGCAACAAACCAACCACACACTGTATTTATGAAGTAATAAACAACTCAGTCCCAGTCAATTTGTCCTATAGAAGAATTTAAATCTCTAAGCTTTCCAATAAAGACCTTTTGTTTAGTCAATACAGTCTTGCCTAAGGTAAGGCGCCACTGCAGACATTGCAACTTCAACCATTCAATTAATCCGACAGTAAATACCATTATAATGCAGTTGAGCCGCATGCTGTGAGCACAGTTTTTCCTTAAGGTTTATCCTCATCAAGGTAAGCACTATATAACTCATGAGTCACTTCTTATGTGTGGTGAGACTGAACCAAATGCACCCCCTGAGAGAAGAACGCTTAATTCGACACGTATGGGAAGAGAAAAGCAGGACTGGTTAGTGAGGGAATGTAAGAAATGACTCAATAATCTTTCCAACCATTCATTTATACATCAACAACAATGTTGTTAACATCCTGGGAAAACTGGATAATGTGTTAGATAATGTTAATGTATCATTAAGCATGACATAATAGTTCTTAAAAATCATAATATTGTGTTTATTCACATTACCATAGACTTACTATCAGATAACACAATGATAAATTGGTACTCATTTAAAAGGTACTCTGTGCAGTTTATGGTCACTAGGCACTGGTTTGATATGTGGGTCAGTTTCCTGATTTTCCCCAACTTGTGCTTTACTATAACAAGAAGGCAAATATCTGCATACAGGCATTCAAGTGATGCTATACATATCCCTGTCAAGAGCAAAGGGCAATATTTTAAATTATGCTATATTATTGCACCAATCAACAGATTGGTAACACAACAATGAAATGTCAATACAGCCAGAAAAGAGCAGGGATAAAGACTGCTAGCCCTTTTTTAAGATTTTAATCTAGGTTTTGATATAAAGTTGAACATTTGGAGGAAAGAAATTAATTTATCTCTCAGGCTTCAGGAAAACACAATGTGCATTTAGCCAGAAATGCTAAGATGTTTGCATCCCTAGGGTACCTATGCAAGTGTCCTGAAGGTATCACCAATTTTAATCAACCAGCAGTATCTGCAACAGCTAAGAATTAATGTTGCACAATGTGCAGCCAGTTATCTTCCTTGGATTAGAAAATAACCAAATCGACTCCAGGAACAACAGTAACAGGCCTCACAAAACAGAGGCCAATAATAACAGTGTTAAACAGATCTTCATGTTAAACCATGTGCTGTTAAAGTCATTTTCCAAAGACAAGGCTGAACCATCTCTAGAGAATACTACAGGAGAGGGGAAAAAGCTTTTTAAGTTGTGACACAGCACTTTCTACTCACAGACAGAACACAGGAATTTTTCTCTGGAGGGAGGGAGAAAGGAAGAAGGAGGAATGACATAGGGTGTCCAAACTATTTAGCCCACTTGTACTATTGCCAGAAATCTTTCACTTATTTTTCCCGCCAAGATTCCAAACGACTAATGTCTAATGTCTCCACTCACCCTCTTTTTTAAAGTACTGGTGTCTGTGTTAATATTTTCTCTCTGTCGTTCCCTCCCTTACTATAAATGGAAAGACATACTGGAGTCTTATGGGAACTGTCTCTGCAGACTCTTAGCTCTTGTATTCAATGAGTAAACACACACTGACATCCAGCTAACATGCACCGCAGCTATCAGACAAAAAGCAAGCACTGGGATCAGTCAGCATGATAACACTGCAAAAAGACGAAGGAGGGATCGTGCCAGAGGAACCATAGATATTAAGTTTCAATGATAGCTGTGAACCACTATCAAAAATAAAATGAAATCACACTCTCGCCTCTGACACTTGTAGATTACAGTCAGACTTTATGTATGCATTTTCAAAACTGCATGAATCACTGACATGTTTTTTACTTACTGGGTGACCCAGAGGTTAATGACACAAAAACATCATGGGTGAGGGTATTGATACATCAACTGTATACTCCATTATTACTAAATAACAAAAAAAAAAAAGTAATAAAGTACTCACAGGTTCTCCTGGGAGACCAGCAGGACCAGGATGACCTTTTTGTCCCTGGAGGCAGAGAAACAAAACAGTTAAAGTTGTGCAAATCTAGAAATAAGTGTAAATCCAACTGAATACATCTTTATTCTGATAAAACTCTGATGTACTGATGTGAAATTAAGTCAGTCTTGGCTGAAAATCTTAAGTGAATATTAAGTTAAATGCAATCAAAATGTGTCATTTAGTTTATCACTACATTTTCTACTGTAAGTGAATGAGCCAAGAAATTTGTTGACAGATTGACCAGTTGCTTTAGATAACGTCATCTTGCATCCTTATTTAAAACATAAATAAATAAAATAAAAATTCATAAAATGAAAACAATCAATAAAACAATCCACAGCAAAAATGAGCATGAGCAGTACTAAATAGTAGACAGTGAATATAATACTTCTATGCAAGAGCAATGCAGCTTTTATTCACTGTTGTGGTACAGCTGCCTGGCTATGTATAAGTTTGTCTAATCACTGCCACCACTGCACTCTGACAAAACAGTCCAGACTAATCCTGCATTAATTAAACCAGTGAACCTATTAGACAGTAACAAGTGAACCCCAAAAGGGCAATCAATGGTCACCCTGTGGTCTCACATGAGAATGCCGGCCTGTTGCAAAACTTATTAATCTTTTCACAATCACAGCCTAGAGTTAATGTAGATAGATTCATAAGCGTTTATCTCTGAGGAAAGAACATGTCTATCCCCTCAAGTGTGAAGTCATTAGCCACCAGCTGTGTTGGCCTGTCAGCAGCAGAACAAGTGAAACACAGGCATTAAAAAAAAATCTGTATCAGTATAAACAAACAAGTCACCAGGAGAGCCATGCAAAGCACTCTCAATCCTGCAGCCAAAGTTTATACACAAGGATTAAAATCTCCTCCTGCAGCTGTCCTGTGAAACATTTGTGGTAGTGATATAAAGCAGGGCTCAACCTTAAAGAGTACTTAACTGAGTTTATGCAAGTCTTAGAATGCAACTAGGCTTAAGGATCTTAATATGGACTGGGACTAGGCTAATGTCAAATCTGTGATCTGCCTCTTGTTTGTGCTAATCAGTTAAGATTTGATTACTGTCATGTAAAAAAATAATAATAAGTAGACACATTTATATGTGGTAAGATCCTAAACTCTCTGGCAAACCATTTAGAATGTGATTCTGCCTCACTGTATCTAAAACTCTTAAAGGGGCTATAACTACTTCAAATGGCCTTCTCTGAACCAAAGCTACTCATACATAATGTGAAGTGATAACACTGAGAGTTTAATGACCAATTATTTGCAGTTCATAAAGATACCTAATGTTGTTTCTAGAGGATGAGTGTAAATTGTTGCATCTGTTCCAATGAAGAGAAGAGATGGTAGTAGCGATAACAGCTGTTCGTTTTAACTGAGGCCTCACACTTTGGGCCTGCTGTTTTTATGTTTTGTTAGGCTGCAGGGTTGCGGACCACAAAAAAAAAAACCC